>CM060948.1:269299151-269589151 GCA_030765055.1 Mantis religiosa
TCTCTCTCTCTCTCTCTCTCTCTCGCACACTCATACAACATGCACGTCTGCTTGGCGCTAGATGTAAGGGTAAGCGAATTATATTTTACAAACTTTTATAATGATGCAGTTGCCAAAATCAAAATTGGAAAAAGCATTTTCGCAAATTATGTATATTTTAAATGCTCTAACTATAATTATAGTTTATGAATTACCTGCTTTTCTAATCCAAACGCTGGACACACTTGTTTTACCTACACCACACGCTTCAGCAGTAAACCGTTGAGCATTTTTGAGATCGAACTGATTTCTTTATTCCTTATTGCCCAATTTTTGAAGAACGTGTACACCTTAAAAACAATACTTCGAGCCTGACTTCGCAATAATTGTCTTTTTCACTCGCCACTAAATTCACAGCAAGAAGCCGGTGTACTATTTAAATCTTACTCTACTGTTGTGTAAAGAACAACTGAATGATATTGATCTGAATTCTCCAGTGTAAATAAACACTTCTTATCCGGCATTCATTCATAAACATAAGCGTACATCATTCCACAGGCTAACAGGAAATGAAGTATTTGCTCTTTCTCGAATTTAACACCTTGATTTATTCACAGCAATTCTTTTATCACGTCATGCAGTAGTTTAAATTTCAGTTCTGAGTAATTAAAAGTATATGCACATACATACACACCAACCACTTTGAACTCTCTAGAGTAAATAGAGATTACGAACCATTCATAAACAAAGATATAATGTGACCAGACACGTTCTGCCAGGGCAGCAGGAAATTTATTGTTTCCTCTCACTCAAATTCGCTTATTCAAAGTAATTATTTTATCACGTCATGTCAAGTATTTACGTTTCAGTTCTGAATAATTACAAATATATGTACTCGCATACATGCGAACCAATAATGATATTCATACAGTGCTTACGTCACGATTTGTTGTTATAGTACAGGTTATAGTGGTTTACTTATTTGTATTAAAAAAACTATTTGAGCTAAAAATATGGGGTTTTCATGGTTATGTCAGATACATTACTCTCTACCTTCGGCATGGATCAGTTTTGCCGAAATCTGAATTTTTGCCTTAGCGCGGATAGTATTTATTAGAAATTGATTAGGTTGGCGCTCCTCACACACCACTTATGGGGAATGCAATACGACAACTCCGCAGGGCTCCGATTGGTTGCTCACCTAATAGCGCTCAAGGACAAACACCTTCCAATTTGAAACACATAATAGACAAAACGACTGGATTTTGTTATGGTAAGTCATATGGTTTATTCAGCATATTAAATGTAGCTTCTGTTTATCAAAATATACCGACTGTGGAGCTATTTTGTTAAATAAGGGCATTGGCAGTATGTACGTCCTGATGTACTGCAGATGGTCTTGGATAAATGTTTAGTGAAAACCTGTGCTCCTTTGTTTGAATGCCACACATAACCAGCTGCTGTGAAGTCGATGCATGTTCCTCAAATATATTAGCAATTAACAAAGTAATTTTACAATTATTTATTTTTACGATTGTAGTTGAGCAACTCTGATTGGTATTTTAGTTTAAAGCTTGGATAAATGTTTAGTGAAAACCTGTGCTCCTTTGTTTGAATGCCACACATAACCAGCTGCTGTGAAGTCGATGCATGTTCCTCAAATATATTAGCAATTATCAAAGTAATTTTACAATTATTTATTTTTACGATTGTAGTTGAGCAACTCTGACTGGTATTTTAGTTTAAAGCTTGGACTTTAAAGATTAATGCGTAAAATACCTCTTAAAATTACATATACCCCAAGCTGTATAATTATTAAAAATCTCTCTCTAAACCATTAGCTATTTACAAGTGTTCTTTATATTGTTAAAATGATTCTTCTATCCAAACATACCAGAAAAATTTGATGAAAGACTTTCTCAGTGTAGCAGCTCTGTGTGAGATTGTAGAAAAGACTCAACAGTCTGGTGTCAGATTTCACTATTAATAAGTCCGTAATGAAAAAAAAAAAAAAAACACAGAAAAAACAGACGTTCCCAACTGACGTTCTAAACAGACGTTCTCTTAAACTTAAAAGCCGTCTCTGTAATGTTGTTGGTAGCGTTTCTGCCTCACGCTCAAGAGGTCCCAAGTTCGAATCTTAGTCAGGGCGAGTTATCTGGATAAGGCTTTTTCTGGGCTTATCCTGAAAGATGAATGTCGGGTAACTCTAAGCTCTGGGCTTATTTGAGTATCGTTTCATTAATAGTCCAATAGGACTTAACGATAGAGGACGTAAATTAAAAAAAGAAAGACTCGGAGAAACATTAACTAACAACTATAAATTCTTTTAATCGAAAAATGTATTCGACGTAAACTGTGTATTCTAGTAAGTCTCCTTTCTGTCTATTTTTAAAGGTTTTCCAAAAATATACAATTTGATGGGAACGAACAGAACTTCACGTACTTCAAGAAATTGAACTAAAGAATTCAATATTTTTTCTTCAATGTTTTTTATTTACACCAAGTTCTCAAATGTATGACAAATTTATGAAAATCATTAAGGTCGTTTTTGTGGGAACTAAACGGAAGTCTATATGTGAAGACTTATTTCAAGTGGAAGTTTTCGATTCACATACCTAAAAGGATTCTTAAATAAAAAGTGTATTATTTTCCCAACTTAACATATTTGATTTATTCAGTTCACACATATACTTTTCTTGCAAGCGTATCCAGCGGGCTGCTACATATTGCAGTTCAAATCACGGTAGGAAATATTTGGTGAACGTAAGGCTCATATGTTGCTTTGGCAGATACTAGATACAAAACAAGCTGATGTGTTACATGCAATTACTCTATCCTCCATACCGCTTATTTTGATATACCTTCTACAAACGTTTCCCGTTTTCCACATTAACTGAAATAATAATGTGCAACCCCGTTTTATTATTTCTTACTGTAGAGTACAAAGGTGACAGAGACAGCTGAAACGACTGTCAAATCTTTGAAAATCGGATTGCTGTTTCTGCTTTTGGAATTCCACTGTTTATCTAACAACCGAGCGGGATAGGTCAAGCAGTTTCGTCTGTGACTCGCATTCGAGAGGTCAGGGTTCGATTCCTGGACCGACCGATTCATTCCGGGCCGACCTACCTGACCCATGGGTTTTTTGGGGGTTTCCCGGGTCACCAGGCCAATGCTGGGTAAGTTAATTACATCCCCCAAATATTCCATCCTTCCATTATCATTTCATATCATCTCACATCTGGTGGTTTCTTTCAGGGTTGATATGTCGCGGGAGTCTCGGCGGTGCATGGCGGGATTATATGCTCTGAGTGAACACTTTGTCCTCCGATGGGACCAACTCCGGCCTCCAAACCGGCCCAGTGGGTCGATTCAGGAACGTGGCAGGTGGGATGCCGGTTCTGCAAGCCTGCGTGGAGTCTTCCTTGCTCTGGGGAAGTGGCCTCCGGTCTCCGAATCGACCTCGTGACTGTTTCGGGCCACGTTAGGTGAGATGACGATTGTCCCGGACCGCCGGGGAGTTTCTATCTAGTGGCAGGTGGGATGCCGGTTCTGCAAGCCTGCGTGGAGTCTTCCTTGCTCTGGGGAAGTGGCCTCCGGTCTCCGAATCGACCTCGTGACTGTTTCGGGCCACGTTAGGTGAGATGACGATTGTCCCGGACCGCCGGGGAGTTTCTATCTAGTGGCAGGTGGGATGCCGGTTCTGCAAGCCTGCGTGGAGTCTTCCTTGCTCTGGGGAAGTGGCCTCCGGTCTCCGAATCGACCTCGTGACTGTTTCGGGCCACGTTAGGTGAGATGACGACTGTCCCGGACCGCCGGGGAGTTTCTATCTAGTGGCAGGTGGGATGCCGGTTCTGCAAGCCTGCGTGGAGTCTTACTTGCTCTGGGGAAGTGGCCTCCGGTCTCCGAATCGACCTCGTGACTGTTTTGGGGGCCACGTTAGGTGAGATGACGATTGTCCCGGACCGCCAGGGAGTTTCTATCTAGTGGCAGGTGGGATGCCGGTTCTGCAAGCCTGCGTGGAGTCTTACTTGCTCTGGGGAAGTGGCCTCCGGTCTCCGAATCGACCTCGTGACTGTTTTGGGGGCCACGTTAGGTGAGATGACGATTGTCCCGGACCGCCGGGGAGTTTCTATCTAGTGGCAGGTGGGATGCCGGTTCTGCAAGCCTGCGTGGAGTCTTCCTTGCTCTGGGGAAGTGGCATCCGGTCTCCGAATCGACCTCGTGACTGTTTCGGGCCACGTTAGGTGAGATGACGATTGTCCCGGACCGCCAGGGAGTTTCTATCTAGTGGCAGGTGGGATGCCGGTTCTGCAAGCCTGCGTGGAGTCTTACTTGCTCTGGGGAAGTGGCCTCCGGTCTCCGAATCGACCTCGTGACTGTTTTGGGGGCCACGTTAGGTGAGATGACGATTGTCCCGGACCGCCGGGGAGTTTCTATCTAGTGGCAGGTGGGATGCCGGTTCTGCAAGCCTGCGTGGAGTCTTCCTTGCTCTGGGGAAGTGGCATCCGGTCTCCGAATCGACCTCGTGACTGTTTCGGGCCACGTTAGGTGAGATGACGATTGTCCCGGACCGCCGGGGAGTTTCTATCTAGTGGCAGGTGGGATGCCGGTTCTGCAAGCCTGCGTGGAGTCTTACTTGCTCTGGGGAAGTGGCCTCCGGTCTCCGAATCGACCTCGTGACTGTTTTGGGGGCCACGTTAGGTGAGATGACGATTGTCCCGGACCGCCGGGGAGTTTCTATCTAGTGGCAGGTGGGATGCCGGTTCTGCAAGCCTGCGTGGAGTCTTACTTGCCCTGGGGAAGTGGCCTCCGGTCTCCGAATCGACCTCGTGACTGTTTTGGGGGCCACGTTAGGTGAGATGACGATTGTCCTGGACCGCCGGGGAGTTTCTATCTAGTGGAAGGTGGGATGCCGGTTCTGCAAGCCTGCGTGGAGTCTTCCTTGCTCTGGGGAAGTGGCCTCCGGTCTCCGAATCGACCTCGTGACTGTTTTGGGGCCACGTTAGGTGAGATGACGATTGTCCTGGGCCGCCGGGGAGCTTCTATCTAGTTAAGTATAGGTACCCCGCCCTCTCTACTGTAGTGACTCCTTGGGGTCGGCCGCCCTCTGTCTCCTCTCACCTCACCCTCCCTCCTTGAGGTGCCCCACTTGGGGGCATAGGTACAAAAGACCAAACTGGTCGAGGTGCCGAATCCCCTTCATACAATCCAATCCACTGTTTATATAACAAGGAGAAGTGACTGATTTGTAAGAAAACGTATAAAAATGACGCAGTTTAGAAAAACTTTCTAACCAACAATAGTGAATAGTTCGAAAATGACTTCAGTGCGAATAGAAAGGTTATTTGAAATAAATTATGAATTTTAAAATGGTATTTATACAATTGTGTCCTGCGCCGTGGCGTAGCGGGCTAAGGCAGTATGCCTTGGTCCCTGGCCATGGAAAGCGGCCAGGGCTCGATCCCACCCATGTGGTGGGGAATTTAGGTCCCGGGTATAGGACCGGTGTCCACTCGGCATCGTGAGGAAAGTGAGGAGTTACGATAGGTAAGCGGCCCTGGTCACGAAAACCAACGTTCCGGCTGGGGGATGCCAAGATGCTGACCACATCTCCTCCCCGTATCGGCTGGATGATCGTCCACCTCTGCCGTGAGTAAGTGGGCGTGAGGCCGGCAGTCGGGTTGGTAGGCCTTGGCCGTTTAAGGGCTGTCGCGCCATGGGTTACAAATCTATACATTTGTTTCTTGATAAGTAATTGTCTATTTCTTATGATAGAAGGTTAAATAAAACTAATAAAATTAATTCTGAATAAAGAAAACCTCATAGGCTCTCTGCAAAATATTCAGTATATGTAATTCGTTTTAGTAATATAATTTAAACATTTAGTATTTTAATTGAAAATAGACTAACGAATCATTTTCACCGTAAGTGTGTGGGAAGTATTCTTAAACGACTTCATGCTGTAACTATTAAAATGCTAAACTTATAATACCGAGTTTGTATTCATCCGAGTCTTCATTTTTAAAGATACTATTCGCACGTGCGAACCTTTATCTATAATGGATTTTGTTTATGGGAAATTTTAAGATGGTAATTATTTTTGCTGGAACGCGATGCTTTGTCTTCCTGTTACAAGTAGGCGTTAGAAACTTAAACGCTGGCCAGCATAGTGCGCTGGAGACTTTAAATAGATATGCAGCCGAAAGACTGACAAGTCTCTTTTCTGCCGCAACTATTGTATTTATCCTATGGATTTAAAGCGTGAGTAGATCTCTTTTGTGACCAGGCTTTGCACTTTTCAGGGTTCTTGCACACAAGTTCCGCCGACATCTTATGAATCCTTTACCACACACATACTACCACTCTTCTCAATAGCAATGTTTTCATGCCTAGTATCTCAGAGGTGGTCATACACTCCAGCGAGACAAACATCCTTTACCTGGAGTACTCATCCCTTTCAGGATCTTCTTTTTTCCTCGTCCCCACCTCTTTTCGGTCAGGTAGTATCCAACTCTTCACTTCTATGTACTTTCTCTGCCGCTCAGAGTTGGCCAAGGGAACATAAAGAATTGCATTCAATAAAACAAATCGACACCCACAGTAAAACTGAATCCAGAGAAGGATTTTTATTTAAATATTATCCAGAGAATCCGGTTTTATAGTACATTTTATGATCGGATCGACATCCCAACCAAGATGCTAACATCAGCAAAGCTGAACCAGCTCATATCACGCGATTTAGTTCACGTGGGGAAGATATTCTATTACCTATGATTGGCTTAAGTTGGATATGAATTGATTCTTACTGGACGGAAGCAGGGTAGCAACGAACTCTATCCTGGAGGATTCAGTAAAATATAGTGTAAATAGTATTGTGTGTATATATGAGAGCTACAGTTGTTCAGTGCCCGCCTCGGTAGCGTGGTGGTAGCATGTCTGCCTCACGTTCAAGAGGTCCCGAGTTCGAATCTCGGTCAGGGTGAGTTACCTGGATAAGGTTTTTTCCGAGTTTTTCCCTTATCCTTCAAGGCGAATGTCGAGTAACTCTAAGCTCTATGGAACCTGCGCTCATTTGAGCATTATTTCGGCCATTCCATTCATCGTCCGATATGACTTAACGTTGGAGGACGTAAATTACAACAACAACAACAACAAAAAATTTGTATGTATCCATGGATTGTATGGAAGAAAAAGCTGTAAAAACTCTTGTATGGAAATTCAAAGAGTTGTCGATAAATAACTTTTGTATATGCTAAAATCAAACTCGTTTACAATGTTGTTAGTGGATTAGAAGTAATTAGCAAGAAAGTTAAGCGTTGAAGTAAATCAGTTAGTGATAAGTCATGTAGCTATGGTGTTGCGATGAAGTTAATGTTCAGTTACCCGGAATTAAAACGTTGAAAAGCCATACAGCTGCGTTAGAAAAGCACATAAACCAATTCTGAAAATTAAAAAGGAAACAAAGTTCCGAATTAGGCAAGTAACAAGTGAGAGTAGTTTTTCAGAGACAAATAAGACGATACGTTTTGGTAACGCACAATCTAGGCATTTTTCTGGGCTAGTTAAGAAGACAGTAGGTGGATTTATGTTGATGAAAGTGGGAGTATTTATAAAATTCGTGACCCTTCCTTTTTTCTTGTTTTACAGAAGTGTTTTCTGTGATCGTTTATCGGCCGTCCGTAGCGCCTAAATACCTCTCTGCAGTTATGCACATTGTTGGTCACCATAAGAGCAATATTTCAGCAGCTCACGGAGACTATTACGGAAACGGTTACCTATTTTAACACAGATATAATACCTTAGTATACACAGTTTTTCGTGCTAAGATTCAGAAACAGTGCAATTCTACATCTTCAAATAATCGCAATTGCTTCAGTTATTGTCTCCATTAAATTTATCAGTCAACCTAACCATATTGTCTATACTTACACCCACCCAGCATGCCTTGAGATTAAGATCGCCGGCAGTAGATTTATCGAAGTGACGCACGAGGAAACTTCGTGAATTTAGTTGAGAAACTCTTATTGTAGTACCAGCAGGAGCTGCAGCTCTGTTCCCATATATGCGTCTCTCTCCATTACTTTCTCTCTCTCTCTCTCTGCCTGTATGCCATTCTCCTTATTCTTTGATTCTCTGTCTCTCCCCGCCCCACCCGTCCACTGCTTTTTCTACCTATCAGCCTCTCTCTTCTTGTTCCTCTCTCACTCCTTTTATTCCGCTTCTCTCTCCCGCTTTTCTTGTCTCCGTTTCTCACTCTCTTCCTATGAATCTCTATCTCACACTTCTACTCTCCCCCTTTTCTCTTTCCCGTTCTGTTTCTCTCTCCCTCTCTCCTATATCTCCACTCTTTCTCATCCCTTTTTTCCCCCTGTGTCGTTACCCCCTTTCATACTCCTCTCTTCCTCTCTCTTTTTCTCTCCCTATTTCCTTCTTTCTCTCCCCCTCTATTTTTCACTCTTCATCACTATTCGCTGACTCTCTCTCTCACACTGTGCATCTCTTTACTTGTCTCTCACCGTTTTAATCTCCCTCGCCTTATCTTCTCATTCTCCATCCCTCCACCTGTTTCTCCCTTTTCTTGTTTCTCTCTTTTCCCCTGTTTCTTCTTCATTACAGCTCCATCGACCTTGATCCTTTTCTCTGACCAACTTACATGACATGTGAGTGTTTTAAGGAAGCCGGTAATAATGCTGTTTTGTTTTTCAGGTGTATAACATTTTAAAAAATAATAATATGTTTAACGTTATATAATTCTTTTAACAAAAAATTTGTATAGCTTCACTCTTTCAAAATTTACCACATAATAGAACTGTTTTTAGAAGCACCATGCTCATTATCTTCTGGAAACTAGTTATTCGCAAGTAACAGGAGAAATATTTGGATTTGTTGATTTTGCATCCTCCCATATGGAGAAAGTAATTAAAATGCAGTATTTGTCTATTTTATAATTGAGATCTAATAGGTTACATACCAAGCTTATAGGTGATAAAACAGGGGGAGGGACCTCCAAAGGAATCGTACATACCCGGACATGTCTCAGACTTAACGCCGTATGTCAAACTCACTCGCTCAATCTATATACCAGGTTTTATAATAATCAGTTTGGTAACTTGCGTGATGCTATTTTTGTTCAGTTAGCCATCCGAAAACTAAAATTAGCTTTTAGTTTCAGTATTGTTATAGGTATAATTACTAACATACTGCAGTTACAAGGACAAAAGAATAAACTGTTTTAAAGCTGCTTCTTATTTACGAATGATGATCAATGTATAGATAAATGTGATAGAGCAACAGACTTGTGGATCACACGATCTCCAGCTATGATGATGACGAGCAGTGGCCGAGAATTGGCCGTCCGGAAAACGAGGAAGAAATGAAGTAATTAAGCTACTGTTGAAAAGGGAGCTACTGCTGTACAGAAATCGGCAAGTTCAAAGGCCCGTCACTTGTTATTTGCTTCTCTCAAGTGCACACAGTACCGCCTCTGTCGGCATGTATTCTCACTTTTCACTAATTAGCTATTGTGGGTGGGATTTCATACCGGCTCCTAATTGTTATATGATTGCCTTCTTGTAAGCCTGCGTATTAAATGAACAGCTATGAAAGGGTCTTCAACGTTCAACCAAGAGGTTGCTACTACTCATCCCTTTCTCCTTCAATTTTTAAAATTGTGTCGCCCATTGCTGTATAATATTTATCTTCAACGTTGCTTCTCATTTATGCTCAATGAAAGGGTGTGAATATTTTTCCAGCTTAAAATCAAAATGCTAATCTTTGCAATAAAATTGTTATACTTATAATTTTGAAACATTGAATGGATTTACTTTCACTAGTATTTACCTAAGGGAGGAATGTCATTCCATCATTCTAATGTCATCATTAGAAATACGGCTTCTGAGAGGGTTACTGTAAACTGTGCTGAACACTTAGGTGGATTGACCTCTGCGCGGAGATAATCTTAATTACTTTAGGCGAAAACAGGTTTCAGATAATCACACTTCAACAAAAACTGTCTCCCTTCCTGCCTTTCGTACCATCGAGTATGGAATGGTTTTGGTATAAATGTGCTTTTTCTATAGGTATTTAATTAAACGTTTAAAAGAAAACACGAATTTACAAGTAAAATAAAAGGTAGCATTTTTCTGGTATAATCTGTGTCATCCTAGTTTAATCCTGCTGTAAACATCTGGGTGGGAAGAGAGACAGAGACAGAGATATTGGGACAGAAAACGGTTAAGCTGTTGATTGGCTTAGCGAAGTTAATGAGCGTTTTCTTTTATTCGCATGCGTACGTAAAATCCCTTCCTTAAGTACAGTACTGTAAGTAGTTTTGTGATCACTGCTCTGCGCGAGCTAATTTCGGAGAGAGAAAAGTATGCAAATGTTTCAACTCTTATAAACGTAATAGCCCCACATTTTATCTTTCTGCTTCACATACAACAAAGATGAGTTCTGTATTCTGTATACAGATTAGACAGAAGAGAGGTGAAATTATACACACTATTAACTTATTATGTTAAATTAAGCTGCATTTTATTTAACAATTACTAAAGGGCACTGCTGTTATATAGGTAATATTTTTGCATTCCTATACCAGGCAGCTCTCTCGCAACGAGGTCTGTATCGAGTTGGATGCTGATTAAGATGTTATTGTTTATAGTGTAGAGTTGCTTCTGATATTTAACACTGTATTTCCTGTACATCTCGCGTACTGTATGCGCACGACAAGAAGGCTAGAGGGGAATGAAGGGCAGAGGAGCTTGAACTGTTTATTTGCTCCGGTAGCGGATCTGTTTACTAGGAAATGAGTGAATGAGAGTGCATATGAGTCACCCACGCTGCCAGATCTAATGTTTGTTGCAGTGATAGGTATTATGGGTAGGTGAACTACGTGACAACATTTGTGTATTTTAAACGAGCCTTCCATCCTTGTCATACTCGGAAGGCGAGCCTACAACCTGAGTAGACAGCAAAAGTGATTACGTTGTACATTCCTCTAGCTTGCCTTCTTGTCTTGGGCAATCAGTATATACCTCACAAGCCCAAAAACATTTATTTATACGCAATTTAAAATCGATAAACTTTTCATCATGGAGCAGGCTGGTGCTTCAGCCGAAATGAAACACAATCAAGGCAAACCTTTTAAAAGTGGTGAGAAGCGAATAATCGCGCATTGTTTTGTGGTGCTTAAAGAAAGAAATCCGGAATCGTCTATACAAAGTATAGAGAAAGAAACTAGTGACCTCCTTGGTGTTTCCGCAAGTAGTGTTAGAATGGAATAGCAAGCATCCGGAACTCCAAGAACACCGGGAAAATCACCTAAATGCAAACAGCGCGTGGAGAAACACGACGATTACACCAAAAATGCTATACGCAGTAAAGTTCATGATTATTGTTTTAGAAATTAACCAACTCAAAGATTTAATAAGTTAATGGTAACCCAACTCTATTTACTGTCTAGAAGTTACCGCTGTTAATGTTGCAAAACTTACGTGCGTGCATGTAGCGTCTAACTCGTTGCGAGTTGAGTCAGCTCCGCCTTGTTTGTTTACAGCAGGACTAAACTAGCGTGAGATAGAGTATAGTATTCATATTTAATTACTGAGGTGTGTGGAAAACACCTTCCTGAAATTTAAATCTAATTTCTGAAATGTTACTTGTGTGTGTATGTGTGCGTACAAGCTTTATAACCCCCACATTATAATATGATATTCTAATTCTTTCTGAGATTAAGACATACAATGCCTTACGATAGAGTGAGCTTTGAGAAAACTTATTATTGCAGCATACTTTTTCCAAAAAGTTTTCTTTTGCATGCTTAACAGAACTCATAATTAAGAAATTTTTCATATATTGCTTCAATGTTCATAGAGCGCAGTTATTTTATAATAAACCATTTGTATTATTCTAGAACCAAATAATTGTCAGTTCTGTTTTCTGTTAAGCTGTTGAGTATCTATCAGATAACGAATCTCATGTTCGGACAAAAACAATAAATGCAACCAGGACAGCGTGCTATGTAGGTAAAATGGTTATTTCAATTCTTCCAAGTAGTTATGTTTATCTTTGAACGAATACTCCTTGCCAGTTTGTAAGGGAAACAAAAGAAGAGAAAAATAAAGAATGGTTGATAATCCGAGTAGAGCCTCCTCGTGTTTTAATGAGTACATAAATGTTTTAAAAACATTCTTAGTCGACTTATCAGTCGTTTTCAGGGAGCCTCGCTTGGAGGCAGTCCCTTTTATATATATGTGGTGATGGAGGTGATGCGATAGTGAACTGTATGAATAAGAAGTATGCTACATGTTAATGTAATATAAGGGGTGTTTCCAATTCGCGACTACATGTTGAAGTTATAAGTTGTAAACACGCATGGCGCACCGGTAAGATTGCTGCAGTTATAGGGGTTTCAGGGGTATAGGTACAAGGTATACCGAACTCATTGTCAGACTTCGGGCTCTTTAAGTGTATTGGTGTGTGTTCGTTAAAGTAGGCTGTGATGATGCGTAAAAAGACAAATGTGATATCAATGCACATATCGTGACACGATGAAATTACGTTGAAATACGCAATTAAAGATCGTTACGCGATAAAATTTCAAGGCGGGTTTCACTGTTTTTACGAAACAAAACTCCAACTTTATTTCTTCAATGCAGCTGATGTCCTCATGATTGTTAGGTAATTATCCATTGTCTTGGACCTTCGTCTGGCACTCTATATTTGAAAGTCAAGTTATTAAACAATGGAGTACTACTATGTGTAACATAGGACTTAGTTCTGTTGCTCTTTAACCTTCGTATTCGTCGTGATTGTACATCTTCAGTACCTTATTGTTGAATGACGCCCGGATACGAGAGAATCTAAGCTTTTATAACCGAAAGGTACATTCTGGAAACGTGTTCGCTAGACTAATAATAATCTTTCTTGAAGTGCCTAGATATAGGGATATAATCAGTAGAGTAGTATACATTACGAGGGTGCTTTGATAAATCTGGTAAAAAAACCAAGAATATATATATATATATATATATATATCGTGAACATCTCACCTTATTTCTCGACTTAGGCTATACACTTGGTCCAGCGATGTTCCGGCTTTTTCATTCCGTCGGAAGAACGGATTCCGTCAAGGTCTGCAAAATACTCGTTGACGGAGATTATCACTTCTTAATTTGATGAAAATTTCTTACCGCAACATTCTTACCAAATGTTCAAGTTTGGGAACAGGAAGAAGTCACTTGGAGCTAAGCCTAGTGAATAAGGCGGATGAGGAAGCAATTCAAGCCCAACTCATGCATTTTCGCCATTGCGTGCGATGGTGAAAGAGAACTTTTTTGCATTTCAATCTCGATCTCTTTTCAGTGAACTCATGTTTCAAACGATCCAACAATGAAGCATAATAAGTTCTAGTTATGGTTCTGCCTTTTTCCAAATAGTCTATGAGGATTATTCCTTGAGAATAACAAAAAACAGTGGCTATCACCTCACGAGCTGACAACATAGTCCTTGCCTTCTTTGTTTCACTTTCATCAGCCTTTGTCCATTATTTTGACTGCTGTTTTGACTATGGTATGTAATGAAGGATCCAAGTTTCATCCACGGTTACAAATCGGCACAAAAAGTCTTGTGAATCGCGATTAAACATCGCCAGACACTCGGCAGAAGTGTTCTTCCGGATACGCTTTTAGTCGACTGTAAGCAATCGTGGCACCCATCTTGCACACAGATCTTTCATCGCCAATTTTTCATGCAGGATATTATGCACTCGCCGAGTAGAAATGCCTACAGCCTCAGAAATCTCACGAATTTTTATTCGGCGGTCTTGCATAACCATTTCGTGGATGTTTTCAATAGTGTACTGTTTAGTGACCTTAATTGGACGAACAAAGCTCGATTCAGCTTCGGTGATTCTACGACCATGTTTACATTCATTGATCCAAAAGTAAATGGCCTTCAATGTTGGTGCAGAGTCCGCGTAAACTTTATGCAATTCAGTTTTGAATTGTGAAATAGTCCAGTCCTTCAAATGAAAATGTTTAATAACAGAAAAAAACTCTGTTTTTCCATTTTCAATCACAGTTATCACACTGAGCAGCTCAGATGGCTGTCAATAATGAACTGTATATTGTAGCAAATTCAAATTCTCTGTACCATCTTTTGACTAATCAAGCTCACCACCCACAAAGTTGCAACCAAAAGATTCCATTTCTTCATGAAAATTTACCAGTCATAGCAAACGACCTTCTTACAGATATAAAAAGCTATATACTTGAGCGGAATTCTAATTCAGTACCTCTTCGTCAGAAACCTTTTACCTAATCTATCAACTCATGCACAAAGCACACTCTAGAGAGTCAAAGCAGCTACCTAAGTCATATTTGTATTTCATACGGAGGAGACCTCCACCGCCATTGCCACCGCCACCGCCATTGCCACCGCCGCCACTGCCACCGCCGCCGCCACCACCGCCGCCACCACCACCACCACGACAACCACCACCATCACCACCACCACTACTACTACTATTAATCATCATTGTACTTTAGATATTATGGGATATTAAATTATTATTCATGTTTACAACATATCTGACAACTAAAACAATCTATAATAAATGCAAGTCTGAAAGGGTAGAGCCAGACTGAAAAATTCAATGCCTTAGGCGGGATTTGAACCACGGATCTTCTGGTCTTTAAGTACTTTAAAATACTTACAGCATAGTAAGTCGCCATTAAGGTAGTTGTCTCAATTGTTTATGAGAACTCCTAGTGGTTTACTGGGAGAAACACGAGTCAGTTGGAGAATTTAATGTCATATCGGCACGTTGGCCATAGTAGCCCAAATGGTTAGAGCGGCTGGACGGAGACCAGAAGATCCGTCGTTCAAATCCCGCCTATGGCATTGAATTTTTCAGTCTGGCTCTACCCTTTCATAGTGCGTCCTACACACGACTAGTATGAAAGAACAATTAATTTCAAATGCAAGTCTGTTAATCCAAGTAACAATCGAAGTTAAATGTTAGTGCACCAAATACACCTGCATCATACGCGGTAACAGTGTTAGACAGGAAAGTTTGCAGTTGGTCAAGTAATGTTTGCCCGCTAATCAGAAACTAAGTTCACTTTGTACTTCCAAATGTAGCCGAAGTTGCAGCTAGGCTTCCTACATGTGTTTAGGCATTTTACTGATCTGTGCTTGCAAACATTGACATGAACCAATCTTCAAATACGCAATTGCTTCCTAATGTAAAACGCAAAGGTTTATGACTTTCTCTATTAAAACCAGAGAACCAGAGATGAGAATAAATGTCGGGTTTGCACATTTGGGAATTGTTTTCCTTGTATGAAAGCATATCGGAAACAAAATTACCTGAATCAATGTTCCAAAATGTGAGAGCAGTTCTAGGCGTTAAAACTTACATCATAGACAGCGGATCGCCTTTTACATTTTATAATTACAAATTTTTCGTTGTTTGCATGACTAAAAACTAAGTGACGTTTTAGATAAAAATAGGGAGCTTAAACTATTTTTATTTTTAAAGCTCATACTCGGCCTTTTTAAAGACCTTTCCCTTTTGGTATAGATATAGTTATTTATACCTGAGGCACATTTCAGTCTCACGCAGAATTAGAATGGAACAAACATAAATAAACACTTAAAACCCAGTCCAATATCCTTCATGTTCAAAAAGTTTGTTAAGAATTCTTGGTGTGGAATCTATCAGCCGGTGAAAATAATGTGGCATTTCTACGAAGGAATTCCACGCGTTTTCAACCCTGTCTCATAGTTCAGCCAGGACCACCAGGAGTGAACGGCTTTCAAAATGGTGGCCGTAGTGGGTGGAAATACTTAATAGCTCTTGCCACAAACTACCTTTTCGACGCAGAAAAATACAAATGTGATGTAATCATGTATTAATGTGCTCATCAGAAAGACCATATACAGAAAGAGAGTAACAGGAGAGAGAAGATATATATGGAGAGTATGAGAGCGGACAGATGCAACTGATTATGCAGAAGCGGAGAGATGACTACCCGGATGTCTGAAACTGACGAACCAGCTCCATCTACTGATGCCAGTTCTCTTAGGAGATGGATACCAGTAGGAGGAAGCTTTGGAAACCAGTTACAGAAGAGAAAATTTTAAAACTGTGGGAAATAGTCTTCCGTAGCTTGTTATAAGAATTAAAGCCGTAGTACAAATGTAGATTTGATTTATATTGTTGAAATAGAAGTAAAGTAGAAAAAAAGACCGTTTTAGATAGATTATATTTGTAAGGTTACTGGAATCCAGTAATATTTAGGTTTAGTTAGTTCGTTAAGGTAGAAAGCAGATTATATCTGTAAAATTTGTAAATTGTTTTGTGAAATCTGATTCAGAAGTTAATAAAGTTAAAAATGAAGTTTGCATAATAAGGCCTGGCATAGATTCCAGAAACCGGGCTATTAGATGTGCAGATTTCATTTTGTTTTGTTTTATTTTGTTTTGTTGTGCTGTGTGGCTTTTTTTTCGTTTTGTTTTGTTACTGTGCTCATAAAGGCTGTGTTCTACATAAAAGCACTGTATTATAAGTAAAGTAAGTACAATTTAATATTACATGGTGACCAATGAGAACTAACTGTATAACTTTAAATATTCATGCAGCCTTCAGTTTAGCTTAGCATAATGTAACAGCATTTCTAAATTACTGCTACACTGTTAAATTACAAAGAAACCTTGAATATTCATGCAACCTACAGCTTATCTTACCATAATGTAGCAGCAGTTCTAAATTACAACTACACAGTTAAATTACAAAGAAAGCAGATGCACGAATTATAGAAATACATGATACAGAACTGATGGCATTGAGTTCATTCAAAATTAATTATCACTATTTACATTGTTTATCATACTGTACAACATTACATTGAATGGTTGATACACAAATTCTGCTATTTCGAGCAAATGGCCACTCAATTTTGAAGCTTTAGGGTGGGATTTACTTTTCCTTTCACTGAAAACTTCTCATTTCTCAGCATATCTTACTTAACATTTTAAAATCCTTTTCTTTACTTTTTTTGCAGAGGGAATACATGCTAAAAGATGAAATATGAAAAATAATAACCCTAAATCAGTAGTGTAACTAAAATGTATAACATTATACCCACTTATCAGCACAGCAAAACAGCTTCCATGCAGTCTACACTTTTACATACAACAAAATCCAGTATTATTTCTAAACTAAAGCTACGTATTTAAATTATTAGGAACATAATTTATAAAATACAAGCAGCGTGCTACTTACATGAAACAGAACTGCTGGCATTGCAGCATTCACTAATTCAGTTCTTTCAAAATTATCTGTCACAATTTACTCTATTCACACAGTTATATACATAAAGTATACAGTGAAAACCAACACATGAAATGCTACAATTTACAGTAATTAATTACTGAAGTTAGAAGCTTTACACTGCACTTTTCCTTTTGTTTCCTTTACCGTAATTACATTTACACCCGGGAACAAAACAGTTACGGGGCATTGTAATATTTTAGGTTAAGTAAGTTATGAGCATGGAGTATATTCACGACAGTAGCATCCTCTGCTGTAACAATGTATTATTTTACTTTTCACCACAGAAACCGTCTCATAAATTATATTTTCAAACAGATAGAACTAATAATACTTTACGTTTGATATAGCCCCAATATCATGGAATAATTTGTCTAATCCGCTTTCGGTGTGCACCTAAATAGGTATAAGATGAAGAAAACCATAATCGTAAAAATTAAGAACTGCAGTTATGCTGAATAAGGAATGTTTCTGATTCAGTTTTGAGATCAATACCAAAAATAGAGTCGTCTGTGTTCGTTTCTTTAAATGACACTTCCGTCTCATTAGATTCATTAGCTGGCAGGGCAAATAGTGGCGGGAGTATCTGTCAGGATAAACAGGTCGAGAGGGGTCCACTTCAAACAGCCGCAACAGCTTCGACATACGGGCTCGCCTTGTTTGTTTATTTATTTATTTTTGGGATCGGAGCCGCATGTCGCCATCACAAACATTTACAGGTACGGTTTCCTACGCCATCCCTAGCTTTTTTAACGTTTTAACGACTCATGGCAGAACCGCCACCATCACAGCCCGCGAAATGCCCACAGGACACACCACTCAGAACATACGATACTTGACATAGGAAAAGTCCTTTAGCAGAACCTCTCTGAAGCAAATCAGTTATTCTCTAGACATTGATGCATCTGAAATACATTAAGTGCTGATGTTTACCTAAACATTTTTCCAATTTTTCCCAACTACTCAACAGATTATTTTGCTTCTGGTTGTCAATCATTCAAATTCACAGTAACAAATATTCTGCACGTACCGAGGAGGCCGAGAATATAGTAATTTGTTAAACAAGCATCCATATAAGCCAGCCATGATACAAACAAGAGAGAGTCAACCTAAAATTTCAAAGTGAACACGAAAATGGAGAACATTTCACGAATAGCTATATTTTTGCAGTAAGTAGTGCCATAACAGATTTTATTTAACAGACTAAATGTTTCAATGATATAATACATTGCAGGTACCTGAAGCAGAGTTCTTTTTTATCTCTTATGGTGTAGTTCAAAAAGAAGGAAGAGGATTTAAAAAGTTATTGCAAAATATCAACACAAACACAAGCTATTCTTATGTATTACCCGGGACATTTAATCCTTGTTTCACATAAGCTTGCCCCGTATCTCTTAACGGCCATGTGACCTTATCACCTCTCATTGGCTGCTATTGTAGTATAGACTGTTGTGCGGTAAAAATTAGTTCATTATCTAACATGGTGATATATCTTTATATGTTGGAAGAGAGTTGTCAAATTTATATTTTCGTAACTGTTTGAATTAAATATATTACGCAACAGAGTTGATTTAACTGAAATGCATGTTAATTCTTAAACGAAGTAAAGAGGAGGTTCCTTTGCTCTCAAGCACATGACACGATAGCACGTGATTTAGCAGTAGTGATGACATGTTTGTTTATATGACTTTTATCACTGATTTCGTTTTGAATTGGATTAGTCATATATCGCCATTCGAAGGTGTGTTGTGCCGAGTGCGAGAGCTAAATTATTCTATTGATCGTTTGTTGCGCGTGTACTTATTATTTGTATAATGGCAGAGTCTACCGCCAGTTTTTCGTTGAAGCATCGCAAGGGAAAACCTTTACAAAGCGGCGAAAATAGAATTGTGTTGCATGTGTTTAATGCATTCACAGAGAAGAATCCGTCTTTGTCAGTGAGAGAAGTCGAACAGCTGTGCTCTGAACTTATAGGTGTGAGTGTTAGATGCGTAGGAACATCGCGACATGAAATTGAGACAACAGGAAAACTTACCACTCCAGGGGCGATATTGCTGTGTGGCGAAGACGTTATTTAAGGACAATCAGATTGTACCGGGATACAAATCGCATTGATGAGACTTGGGTGAATGAAGGACACACAAGTATGGCGTTACACGACTTTTAAGACTGAAAGACAAGCATTTTTGCAAGGTATGTGTGCTGGTTTTAGAAAATCCCAGTGGAAAAGGCTGAAGGCCTTTCATTATAAACTTGTTTGTTTCATTGCTCATTCAGTTTGAAGTATCTCAGTTTCATTATAAACTTCATTATTTTTCCTTGTCTTCATATTCTTATTTGTATGATGTTATCTATCTTCCTGTCAATTATTAGGTATGGCGTTTACTGCAGGTTTAAATGTGATGGGAAGGCACCGCCTATGGCCTATGACGCGAAAGCATTAGCCAATTAGGGTGAGGGGGAAGGTAGTTGCACGCGGAGCTATACATGTCAGCGGGGCAAGGTTATATGAAACAGAGATTAGGAAGATCCCTCGAGTGGAGTGCTTTTATGTGTTTATACCGCTCGGCTGTTAATCAGAGGGGTGAAGAGGTGTACAACATGTCACAAAAATATGTACATTATTGAAGGGAGGACAAAATTATCTTATTTAATTCTGCCGTGAAAATTCCTATTTCTGCATATGTTTCACTTACTGTATCTGAAGAGCTTCCATCTGTGGTGAGGTCGTTTAAAGAGTCTATAGAACTGCCGTTATCTCCAGAATCCAAAATGCCGATTATGGTATTCGCTTTCTCTTCATCACTGATATCTAAACCCGCATTGATGTGCTATTTCTTCTTCCATCAAGTGATCTCGATGCCACTATTCTTATTCCATGGACATAATTTTGATGCACGCGTTTTTCCAGTCTTCTTTAATATTGTCATTTAAACACTGTCTTGTTAGTTCTTTTAAAGCCTTTAAAGTTATAGAACACGCATTTTTCCGCTGTTTTTTTTTTTTTTTTTTTTTTTTTTGCTTCATGATATTCCATATCAGTTCACTGCCCTTTAAATCGCAGTGATAAGGCGACAATCTATATTCTAGCGTTTCACTAAAGTGTGTCGCGTATTTTTACATTTTTTGAAACTATTTCCTTTAGTATTTGTCAGAATTTTTTCTGTCCACAGCCGAAATTAATGCTCTCATTTACTGCATAGAATAACTTCTTTACTGTTGGAATTTCTTTACGCACTTCATAATGCTCTAAAAAAGTTCTGCGAAAGACGCACTTGTAGAAATCGTCATTTGAAACTTCTTTTTTCCATTACGTTGTTTTACTGGGGTAGTAACTCGTGTAACTGAAACTCTAGCTTTCTGAATTTCTTTAACGATTCTTTCTTCTTTTTTTTTCGGCTTCATTTTTTTCCTACTGTCGTAGCCGTTGAAGCCACCGCCTTTCCAAAGGAGGAACCATAACAGATCGCTTTGCTTTTCATCCGTGCAGAAGTAGAAAGCATTCTCAATAATCCCTCTGCCTTTGAGTTTACTTGTCCCAAGTAATATTTACTGTTTTTTTAATGACGCTGTCAATAGCCAGGATCATGTCATCACCGCCAGTGTGCCTGAATTTTGTCACGCACAAGTTCTTTTTCATGTCAGTAAATGTACTGTCGCGAACCCGATCGCGTTAGCGCGGCTTGTGAACACAAAGAGCACGCAAATAAAGATAGCGGAGATAATTAACAGACGGATAGTGTATCACGGAAATAAGGGACCTGCCGGCACAGATAGGATTTCACGTTTGGAAGATTCCAGTGATAGAACATTCGACTTCTTATTTGTTCCAGAAATCTCTCGAATTTATCAATGAGGTATTTAAGAAGGCGACGACTCGCCAAGAGTCAGTCATAAGCAGTAAACAGCTGTAGAGTGTTATTGTAACGAGAGCTGAACGCTGTTGTCATCGATCTTGTTAGATTGTGGCGTGTATGTGACGTAATGTTGTTACGTGAGAATTGAACAGTGTATTTCTACGGAAATAAAGAACATTTGGAATATCTGCAACTCGGACTTTTAATTCTACGAACCGACAGAATCACATTACTGACATGGGCTGTGTTTATTTAATTACACTTATTCTGTGTGCTATTGATAGTTTTTAATAAAAGGGGTGGTTTGGAGTAGTGGATTTTTTTCTTTTTATCTTTGTGTCGCATCCTTGGAATACGGAGAACCTTAATACCAAGATTGGTATTTAACCGACTTTTCATTTTGAGGTTATGCTGTTCACATAGAGACATACACACAGACACAAACCTTTTCCTAAATGTGCCTTTTTAGATTCAGGAAGTCTTAAAACGTGTATTTCCGATGATATCTTGGTATCCAATTTTTGGGAGAACTACAATGCTTCCTCTTCTTACTGTAAGTTTAGAGGAAGGCAAAAAATAGCGTCATGCACTTATATGACTTTCTCTACTCACTCTTGTAAAATTATTATTACAAACACCTATCCTTCGATCTACTTCTTGTTAATACAAATAGTCATATGGTTTTATTATTATTTCCTTATAGATGCAATAGAAATAGGGGAATTCAGTAGGTTCACGGATAATTAAATTTAAGGGCAAGTCGCTATGTGACGGCTTTGAAACTATGTTCTCTTTAAATACCAGGTGGAAAAAATAGAATAACCACTTCCTATTTAACAAAAGTTTATCTAAGGATTTCAAAATAAAACTAATAAAAGTAACAGCTCTGAAAAACTAACAAACAAAATTATTTGACATAAATTGTGTGCTTTAACCAGGTGCACAATTGTATGTAGTAAGATTTTGTATATCTCTTTACTATAACTAGTTATGCAAAAGTATTCAGAATGAAGAAAACTTCAAAGACTCTTCCCAGAAAATTAAAAATATTGTCAATGAAAATATTTAAAGTATATGATACTTTTATCCAAATCCTTTAGAGTTATTTCTGAAAAACTCATACTTATAAATACATTTCCATTTAAAGGTTAGTTTGGGATGGGGGATTCTTTGAAAATCATGTGGCCTCCTTAGAAGACGCTTAGCTTAAATAATATGTCTGATGTTTAACTCACTTTTCGTTTTTGGGTTATGCTGTTTAGAAGCAGAAGATTCACACATATACAGGCCCATAAGGACATTTTATAAAACTGTCTCTTTTTAGGAGGCCTCAAAACATATTTATATTCCCTGTGAAATCTATTTTTATGTGCAGTACAATACTTCCTCTACTTACTGTATGAAATTACGTACCAGAGAAAGTAATAAGCTTTTGTAACAATATTTATGTACTTACTAGTAAACGATAGAACTTCAAAAAGGCCATACGTATGTAACGCATATTTTAAGTGTATTTTTCATCCTGTTATAAAAAGAATTGGCATTTGTGTCGGTATTCCACCTAGCTACCTCTCCACCTATTTATCAGTGTGTCATAATAAAATAAAGTATATGCATACCTACTATAATTAAAATTCCACCACCATTTACCCACTGTTTTTAAAGAATCCTTTCATATGCCACTAAGGGACAATGTACAGGTATAGCAATTGTCGAAGGCCGTGTCACCTCCGAGCTGTTGTGTGCGTGCGTGCGTGTGTGTGTTACCTAACAGTCCTTTAGAGATTATAGATAGCCTATTATGTCTTATGAAGAGCAAAGGCCTCCTATACTTAACCCTCTATGGCCCAATGTTACTTTCAAGTAACAACCACATTTAACGCTCTTTTGTTATCCTATGATGAAAATTTTCCATTGTGACATTTGTAGATAGATATGATTTATTTGCCAAGACAATACAAAGGTTGTATAGCAAAGTCAAAAACACATACAAAAATAACATTAAAACATTACAAAAACATATTACTGTTATAAAACTCTGTAATACTGTACACAGGATTTGAGAACAGTGTAGATTTAACTTTTATTTTAAATAGCACTAGTGGCAGAACTTTGACATGGTTGGGAAGACTATTAAATAGATTTAAAGTTGTAATTTCAAATGAATGTTGAACTTTATTGTATTTGCATTTAGCAATATAAATGTTAGCACTGTTTCTTGTGGAGTAATTATGAACTGAAGAACACAATGTTTATAAATCTATATTCATCTTAACATGTAAGAGACAATTCATAATAAACAAAGAAGGCATGGTTAATATGCCCAACTCAATAAATAAGGGTTTACAATGTGTCCTAGAACGATGCTACACACATAAGTCGAATAGCTCTCTTCTGAAGTACAAAAATTTTATTAGAAGAAACATGGTTTCCCCATAGTAAAATGCCATAACTCAAATGGCTATTTATGCATCCAAAATACAAAGTTTTTAGTGAGTTCAAAGATAAGTATTTCTTTAAAATTCGTAATAAGAAAAGTCCTCTGCTTAATTTTCCAGCAACATTCTCAATATGAGTGCGCTAACCCAGACAAGATTCAAGACTAATGCCCAAAAACTTAACAGATTCAAGAGAGCCAGGATCAGCTGAATTAATTTTAAAAGTAACATCAGCAGTTTTGTTATTATTAATTAATAGGCTGTTATGCTTACACCAATTATCAATTCTGTTAGACAAATCAGTTATTTTAGAACACACAAAAGTTCTGTTATTTAAAGCAATATTAATTGATAAATCATCTGCATAGACGTATATCCTTAGGCAGTCTTCCCGAATATTATATGGTAGATCATTTATATATATGATAAAAAACAAGGGTCCAAGTATGGAGCCCTGAGGGACACCATGTTTCAGCATCACAAAGTTATAAAATATTCCACTTTCCTTAACATACAACTCTAACCTGAAAGTCACAACATGGATGCCTTATATGTGGCTTGTTTGGTTATTTAGCTCAAAATTTTGAAGCTAAAGCAACACACACAGCCACTTTGCATTTTGATGTTACTAGTGGCACTTGGAACAAATTTATTTTATATCTCTCTACAGTATAATTTGAAAGAAAAATATCAGGCACCACGAGTAAAATTAAAATTTTAGTTTAAAGCACTAAACATCATATAGAACGTATACAAATTATTTTAATGTATTTTATTAAATTATATATGTATTCAAATTTTGTTTGAAATGTTATTTCAAACAAATTTACTTTATATCTCTCTGCAATTTAATTTGAAAGAAACATATCAGGCACAACGAGTAAAATTAAAATTTTAGTTTAAAGCACTAAAGACCATATATAAATGTATACAAATTATTTTAATGTATTTTATTAAATTATAAATGTATTCAAATTTGGTTAGAAATGTTATTTCAAACAAATTTATTTTATATCTCTCTACAATATAATTTGAAAGAAACATATCAGGCACCACGAGTAAAATTAAAATTTTAGTTTAAAGCACTAAACATCATATAGAAATGTATACAAGTCATTCAATGTAAATAAAATGTAAATAAATTTAAATAAAATTTAAATTATTAAATTAAATAACAAAATTTAAATTATTTTAATGTATTTTGTTAAATTATAAATGTATTCAAATTTTGTTTGAAATGTTATTTCAAACATAAATGCTGCAATTATGTTGGTGATATACACCATATATTTGATAGCTACACTTCGTGAACATAATGAAGCTTTCAAAATCAATTTCGTTTTATATAAAATATTAGGAATCCACATATTTTTATGGGAAAAAGAATTAAAATAATATAACTGCTCGTCCATTAATTGGATATGAGTCAGATGACTCAGTTCTTGCATCTGACACTGGTGAAGAAAAGGAGATTCAAGTTAAAAAGGTGACGGAGAATCAGCTGATGAGCAGCATCTCTGCCACTCCTGTTCTAGATGTAGAAGAAAGAGATGAAAATATTTCTGAAACAAACCATAATAATGTGACGTGGAGAACATCACACCAATACTTCCATATAAATGGTTGTTATTTGCATATTCTGATTCTCTACAGCCACCAATACACTATTTTGAAAAATTCATTGACGAAAATTCTCTTTCTTCGATTTCTTGTCAGACAAATTTGTACAGTGTTCAAAACAATCCAGTCAACAGCATAAATGTTACTACTAAAGACATTATACAATTCATAGGATGTTGTTTTTTATATCCATGTGTCCCAGATCTGCTATAGCCTTTGTGGCCCATTGTGACTTCAAAATAACAAAATATTATTTTTAATTAAAATTACTTTTTTCTTAATTTGACAAATGCTTATAAGTTTTGAAATGCAATTTAAACAACAAACCCGGCAAAACATTTTTACTATCGTAGTAAATAAATTTGGGCTGTAAAGGGTTAAGGTTGGCTCTAGCACGGTGAGCCAATCCGTGTTGGGTTTGTGTTGGTTTTTGTAATTTCTCTTGTTCCTATTCGCACTTATTCACTAGCACTCGCCTACTCCTACGCTTACACTTTTATTTTGTCGCCCATGGATCTCCACTTCCTTCTGTCTCGAGCTGCTGTAGGCCATTGCTGTCCTGTCCTGTGTGGCGTTTTCCTGTGTGCAGGTCCCACACCGTAATCTTGTAGGTGTATCTGTCATCCTTCAGCCTCGCGATGTGACCCTTCCATTTCCACTCTAGTTTCTTAACTCTTGCCGAAAATTATTTTCTAGCTTAAAATCCTAAATTTCAATCCGTTTTGAACATTCCAACATAAGAATAATTATTTGTTTTCACGGCCTCATAAAATAACAAAGGAACAGCAAGCTCATATATTTGCTGATATAATATCGATCATGGAGTAATAACATCGTCTTTCTTTTGTTTTGGCTTTCTTGTATATTTTTAGTTTATTGGCAATAAATGAATTATATACATTACTTAAGCTGCTATTTTTTTTCTGGTGAGTTTTTATCTATTAATAGCCAAGTGGAAGGCAGAGTGGAAGCTTTGTCATCGTGAAATACAAGCCCGACATAGCTGACAGTTCTGTTTTTGGAACGCCAGAACAGCTGTGTAATAATTAACAGGATCCAAACGTTGTAAGTGTTCACGTGGTAGTAGTTTACGTGTTATCAATCGTATTTTAACGCGGTATTGAGCTGTTTCTAAGGCGTGGATGATATTTTAAGTATTGTTTACCAGAAATTACAGCATGTGTGACAGAATTTCATGCAACGTTTTAATAGCATGTTGTTGACGTAAACTACCATTATAAGTTAGAGGGCGTTAACATGGCAGTGTTTTACATGGTATTAAACATTTTAAATTGTTTTAAACAGTAAACTGTGAATGAATGTTTTTCAGAAATGAGCGTATGCATAGCAGAATTTCACGCAACTTTGTAATAGCGAGTGGTTAACCTACGTTCAAGAGGTCCCGAGTTCGAATCTCGGTCAGGGTGAGTTACCTGGATAAGATTTTTCCAGGGTTTTCCCTTATCCTGAAAGACGAATGTCAGGTAACTCTAAGTTCTATGGACCCTGGGCTCATTTGAGCATCATTTCACCCATTCCATTCATCGTCCGATATGATTTAACGTTGGAGGACGTAAAATTACAAAAAAAAATAATAATAAAAATAAATAAATAAAAAAAGTAACATTGTAAGTTAGAGGAAATTAAGATACGTGTTTTCCAAGATATTAGGCATATTTTAGCTAATTTTGAACTGTTTATAAGATTTGAGTAACTGTTCAATCACTGTTTTACAAAAACGAGTGTGTGGTTGAAATGCCAGCAATTTAACTTGTCATGTCGTGTTTAACCTAGCTACCACTGTAGGTTACAGGAACTAGAAGAGAATTGTTTGTGTGTACTTCCCTGCTCTGACAGTGACAAATCCTGCTTCCAATGCTAAGAAAGAGTATAACCTAGAGTTCTAAAGTTGGTATTATTGCCAGTGAAATGTATAGTGTTTAACGCCCGCTTTTACTACATACGGCACCGCAGGCGGTGACACTGATGATACATGAGATGAAGATGGAGAACCGGTGGAATGAGATGGCTGGAGAAACCGGAGGTCCCGGAGAAAACCCACCCCAGCGCCGTGTTGTCCACCACAAATCTCACTTTGCGGTCGCCTGGGTTCGAACCCGGGCCGCCTTGGTGAGAGCCAAGCGATCTAACCACTGAGCCACGGCGCGGTATTATTCCCAGATTATGCTTGCCGGAGCTCTTTTAGGTTAAATCTGAATTATGTTAACCCACGTATAACTGAAGTGCATACAAGCAGAAATATATTTTAAGTATTTTAGAAAGAAAAAAAGAGGAAAATTCCTTCCAGTATTATGTCAAGTATTATATACTTATGGTGAGGATTAAGTAGAATAGAGTATAATATGTAGATGTTATAATATGCAAATTATATAATATATAGATAAATAAAAAAAGTTTCCAATTAACAGTTTTAAATAAATAATATTGCACTAAACTATGTTGAGATTATAGAAAAAGATAATAAATCATTTATAATGAAAATTAATTCTTTCACAGTGGCCGTGTGTAGGACGAAATATGGATAGGTAGAGTCAGACTCAAAAATTCAATGCCACAGCCGGGATATGAACCGTGGAGATTCCGGTTTCCGCCAAGCTATTCTTGGCCATTGGGCTACTATGGCCAACGTGCGAGCATAACATTAAATCCTCCAACAATAGCATATAAATTATGAATTATGAAAGTATAAATATAAATTAATAATGGATACAACAATTGAATATTTAATTATTTAAATAATGACTGTTTAAGGAAATAAAACTAAAAATATGTTAATAAACTTATAGTCACCTTCAGTGATAGAGGTAAAATACTCAGTACATACCTTTCGCTGGATACTATTGAATGTAGTTTGTATGTAAAGTAACTGATTATCAGTTTCCTTCGTTGCAGGTTTCCAGCAGCAGCGATTTATGTCCAACATTGTAGCATATACTCCTTTCTTATACGTTTACTATAATATTTCTAACTGTTACTTAACATATAAACTGTTTTTATACATTTTAGTTTTTTAGTTATTGTAGTAGTAGAAATTGTATCTGTAAAATTATATAAGTATTTAATGTAAATATTTATTATTATAAAAATAAACGCCAAAAGCTTTTTTAGTTAATTGATGGAAATTAATCATTTCTTCACACTAGCCGTATATAGGCTAAGGTTTCTGATGGATAGAGTCAACATGAAAAATTCAATGCCATGGCCGGGATTTGAACCACGGAAACTAGGAGATCCGCGGTTCAAATCCCGGCCATGGCATTGAATGTTTCATGTTGACTCTATCCATCCAAAAGTTTTATTTATTATATACTTGTTTAGTAGCAATACTGACCAAAATGGCTATATTTCTCTGTCATTGTTCGACAAAAGGGCCAATCATTAGCACAGGTAGACGACGGAGTCGGGTCCCTTCCGGCCAGCACTAGCGGCCCCGGTGGCAATTTAGCAACCCGCTTTTTTACATTACACTCTCACCTTTATCCATCTGAATGCTTACATTTATTAACTTAGTGGGTAGAAAAGCAACGTTTTTAAACAAAAACTTTTACAGAATATCCATAACAATAAATAAAAGTGGGCAGACAAAATAGGGATAAGTAATGTATCACGTATTTAACCCCTTAATGCCTAGTGTAGGGAACTTGCATCAAACAACTATTACCTTATTTTATTTATTTATGGTATTATTTCTCTGTCAAAACTTTTAAGTAAGAAACCAAAATGAGGCAACTAGGACGATAACAATTGTAATACAGTAAGCAGTAAGGTGTTAAAACATTTTTTGGCCGCTTTGGAACAAAACAGATTTTTAATTTTACTTAAAATGAGGTTTGTCCAACCCCACATTAATTATAATTTGTTTTTTTTAATTGTAAGTTAGAATAATTCAGGCATTAAGGAGTTTTAAAAGAAGTAATTAAAGTTCTCTTTGTTATGAAATGTACCAACGCTAGGTTTTCAAAAAACACTTAAATTTATTTGAGACCAGTTTCACATCTTACTAACAAATTTAGTTCAGAACCTCAAAGGTACATAGAAGATGTTGAGCCAGTTATCCTGTATCCACACGTAGTTCGTTGCCGTGTTGAATGAATCTTGCTGAGATACCAATGGATCCCTTGGTGTCGTATAAATGGTCATCTATGTAGATGTCTTCGGATAAGGAAGAAGACTTCGGACACCTCCTGCGGACTCCGGTGCATGGTTCTCCAGCATCCATCATTCATGGAATGTATAAGGTGCAAAACGATTCCTACGATTTTGCTGTGGACGTACAACACCACGTCTTCTTCTGTTAACTGGTGGCAGGTATAACTGGAATACCACCCTCCAAATAAATACAGTTAAGACGGTGATCCAGAATAGCATTGTTACTAATAAATTTTAACTCACCGCCTTAAACTTCTTGAAAGAAATTCTAAAGGAAAATGAATAAATGAAGTGAGATTCGTTGCCTGGGAGAACTCATACAACAGATCTAAGTACCAACATAAATAAGTCAATTTTATCGCCTATTACAAACTACCAGAGAGTACTATCAGATAGTACCGATTAGCATAAGGTAGCACACGCACAGTTCTGATGACACTGAATGCCATTTCTTTAAAGCATTTATTGGTGGAGGATGTACACATATCATCACGTTAGGGGCTAATTCCAGATACAAAATACTGATTTGTTGCACTCCCATGACTTTCTCTACTTTTGCACCAACTATCCTTTCAAACGCCTATTCCTTTATCCACGTCATCTACTTCGAGACAAATATTTTAGAAATTATATTATTGGCAAATTTCTTGTAGATGCAAGGAAAATGTGGGAATACAGGAGGCTTTAAGCAAGTCACATTTTTAAGAGTTAGTTTCTATGTAATACTTCTGAAGTGCGGTTCTCTTTGCATGAGAAGAGCTAGAAAAACAGACTGACATATTCTATTTGAGAAGGCTATACGAATAAGAAAATTCAAACAAATAATAAGGAATATCTCGAAATTGGTTCAGCTTACGAACAAATTTTATTTTATATAAATTGTGTGTTTTAATGATATCTGCATTTTTTGTGCAGTAAGAATTTGTCTATCTTTGATTAATTAGAGCCAACTGAAAAATTCAATGCCATGGCCGGGATTTGAACCACGGATCTACTGGTTTCCGTCCAGTCGCTCTGACCCTTGAGCTACCATGGCCAACGTGCATTGAATTTTTCAGTTGGCTCTAATTAATCAAAAATCACCCATATACCGGAGTAATGTATTTAAAAAGATTAATTCTTTAAGGATTAATTCCTCAATATAAATTTACATTTGTCTATCTGTTACGGTCCACCAAATATCTATAGTCACCCAGAATGAAGAGGACTTCTGAGGACGTTCCCAGAAAATGTAATTTGTACTTTTTATTTGACATGAAGATATCTTAAACATATGATTGGTAGTATAATACAAATTGTTACTGGCATTTTTAAGAAAATAGAAGCATTTGAAAAAAAAATCTATTATAAAGGTATTTAATGCCAGGTTTGGTATTTAACCTGCTTTTCGATTTTGAGTTATGCAGTTTCTACGCGCACACACAACAATATATGTAATATAAATATAATATATAGTATATAATATAATATATTAATAATAAAATATATAATGTAATTTATGAATTAACAATAAACCCCGGCGCTACAGCCCTAAGAGGGGCAAGGCGTACCAACCCGACTGCCAACCTCATGAACACTTACGCACGTCAGAGGTAGGCGATCATCCAACCGATACTATGAGGAGATGTGGTCAGCATCTCGGCATCCCCCAGTCGGAACGTTGGTATTCGTGACCAGGACCGCTTACCTAGCGTAAGCTCCTCACGTTTCTCACGGTGCTGAGTGAGCACCGATCCTATACCCGGGACTTAAAATCCGCGCCGCGTGGGTGGGAACGAACCCGGGCCACTTTCCGAGGGCAGGGACCAAGGCATGCTGCCTTAGCCAGCTACGCCACGACGCAGGACTCTTTTCTGAATTAGGCAGTGTCAAATATGTATTTACAGTTAAATCTCGGTATCGAACTTTTGTGTGGAATATAATACCTGTCCCATATATATATATATATATATGTGTGTGTGTGTGTGTGTGTGTGTGTGTGTGTGTGTGTGTGTGTGTGTGTGTGTGTGTGTGTGTGTGTGTGTGGTGTGGAATTCTGAACCCTTATGATAGATGTATGCAGTACACTAGAAAACATTTTAACAAAGACTTACTAAAATATGATCAACAAGATATTGTGTGTCCCAGTAAATGAATGCTGGTAACATTTACACAATCCTTTACTTACTGCAGAAGGCACGGTAAGTCTGACAATTTAATAGTAGTATAGCATGTTTTGATGCACTTCGTTGGGTAAATAGTAACATTCGTTGAACGTTATTAGGTTTATTTAGTAGACAGTGTTTTGTTTTTAACTTTAAAATTATTTTTATGCGGGTTTTGCAATTTATTTCTTAAAAAGGCATGTATGTAACATTTAACTCAACCGCGATAACGCGCACCTGTGCCAGTGAACATTCCATTATTGACGTCACAAATGGTTGTATCAAGTCCCTCTTACACGATGGTCACTCCAAGTCACCAACTGCAATAATGAGAAATCGTGATCATAAATTTGCTATTTGTGGTTGTTCAACAGTGCTTTTCCATAGCATCTTGTCATAATATTTAATTCACGTATATATATATATATATATATATATATGTATATATATATATATATATTATTTCTTCACAGTGCTCTAAGAGTTTTAATTAACTCTTTAAGAGTCCGAATATTATTTTCAAACGCCTTCAAAGAAACGCAATGCTATTGGGCAAGTACAACCTAAGGGATTAGTCGCCAATCCACGGAAAACGCCAGGGAATTAATGACATTAACCTTATTTGCATAAATTTATATGGCATACCAAACATAAAATTTTGAAGAACCTGTTACACCTGCGTCAAGTTTTGTCCTTGTCTTTTTGTACAGATTACAGCGTCCTGCAGACTACGATGTTTAGTTTGGTATATGTGCGCGCGCGCGCGCGCGCGCGTGTGTGTGTGTGTGTGTGTACTCGTGATATACACCAGTGTTTCACAAAATTCAAAATGGTACAATTTAATTTTCGAATGTTAAAGCTTCAATAATTTAGCAGTTAGGTCCTAGCTGCTTCAATACGAGACTAAGCCTACAAAATGCATACTTCAACATTATCTGACTACTTCTGTACAAGAAGGAAGCGATGTTGAAAGGACTTCTTCCTCCTCTTCTTTCATTTAATGTTCCTCAGTTTTGCATTCCAAACCAAATATGGGTTCAGCATTTGAAGAGCAAGTACAGATTTTGCTTACCAACCGGAAGATGAACGTGGACACAAAAACAGAAATCCGAAAATTTTGTATCAGCTTTATTGTTCGGGCCCACCTCGGTAGCGTAGATGGTAGCATGTCTGCCTCACATTCAAGAGGCCCCGAGTTCGAATCTCGGTCAGGGTGAGTTACCTGGATAAGGTTATTTCCGGGATTTTCCCTTATCCTAAAAGACGAAGGTCGTGTAACTCTAGGCTCCATGGACCCTGGGCCCATTTGAGCATAATTTCACCCACTCCATTCATCGTCCGACATGACTTAAAAAGTTAAAGGACGTAAATTACAATATATATATATATACATATATACATACATATGTGTGTGTGTATTGTTCGGCCTATTTCTGAATTCAGGAACCTCTTCCGAAGAACGTAGAGGTGCACCTGAAAACGTCTGGGAAGGATCAAGAAGAATATAATTCACCTATCCTTGGAGATGGAAAATGCCCATCACACCACATCCTGTCTGATCAAAACCTCAATAGCAGAAAATCAACGTTTTGGCAATACGTTTCAGGTCAATAAATGGAGTGACAAATCGACACCAAACAGCATTTTCGGTGAGCTTGGTTATAGAAAGTTTATAGGTAAACTTATAGGCACAAAAAGAAGTGTACTCATGTAAAAACGACTTCTTAACTCTTATAGCTAACAGCTCAGCTGACTTTATTTCACATTTGCGCGATTAAGTACCCAAGTTTATTACCTTTTACCTGACATTTCACATCGAATTCCATAAATAAAGAGTTGAAAATATGGTGGGGTTAGATTTTGTTGTATCCTATAGTACAAGTAAGAAGCCTTGTTCGGAAGGACTATAAGAGTTGATTTGTATCAGAGCCTGGCGAGTGAGATAAGAATTTCCTGTGCCGCATCAAGGTTCGCGAAAAGCCTGGGTATGAAAGGTACATTTTGAGAAGAAGCACACGACTGGGCACTGAAGATCTGAATGTCAAACCTTCGGTCTCAAGCCAGATCAGAGCTAGGCCCTCTACTGGCAGCGGATTGCTTTGTAAGGAAGGATAATATACGGCAGAAGATGAGGTTGAAGTTATATATAAGCCATCTGATGTATTATTTTATGTGCCTAGAAGCAATCTCGGGCGTTTGTAGCGCTCTCCAGGATCGATGTCGTACTCACCTAGACCGCGGATGAGGGAGCTGAAGTTGTGGGAGAGGTTTTGATAGAAGGAACGTGAAAGGGTATGGATGTAGTCTTTTATTGTGGGGATACGTAGGTCACGTCGGATAACTAAATTGGGGATGTGCCAAGGGGAGTCTGTGGCAATGCGAAGGAATCGGGATTGTAGAATTTCAAGACGGTGTAGGTGAGACTCGGCTGCTACTCCCCATATTTCACTGGCGTGTGTGATGGCTGGCCGGAGTACTTGCTTATATAGCAGCAGTTTTGTAGGCAGAGACATGACTGATCGTTGGTTATAGAGAGGGTATAGCATACTTACCCAGGTACATTTTGAGCTCTGCACATGAATATTAAATGTTGTCGCTGACAAGAGATGTCTCTCTTTACTGGATGTATAGCAAGGTTCAGTGTCATAAACTGTCATTATTACAGGAGTGTGATAATATAATAAAAATACCAAAATACCCGTTGAATACATAAATAAAGTGTGACTGAAGTGTTTCTAAATTCCTAAAATTCACCCAATACAGATCTAAATTCCGAAATTATGTGTTTCATTAGCAGTCTGTTCTGTGTATATTTGGTTACCCTGATGATGTACTGGCTGGTTTTGAGAATTTGAAACAATAATATGCCGTATTCGTCTGTGAATATGGCCGCAAGTATCTTTTATAAAAGATGTGTGCTTTTTTTTTTTTTTTTTTTTTTTTTTTTGTACTTAACGTCCTCCAACATTTAGTCATATCGGACGATGAATGAACTGGGTGAAATGATGCTCAATGCGTCTGGGGTCCATTGAGCTTAGAGTTACCCGACATTCGTCTATCAGGATAAGGGAAAACCCCGGAAAACCCCTTATCCAGGTAACTCGCCCTGACTGAGATTCGAACTCGGGACCTCTTGAACGTGAGGCAGACATACTACCATCTACACTACCGAGGCGGGCGAAGTGTGTTGTGCTTGGCTGCCCTGTTACAGGGAGAAATGAGGAAACAAATCTTGTTCGTTTCCCAAGAAATCCAGAAAGGTAAGATCCATTTCAGAACAGCAATAATTAATCAGTAATAATATTTAAAAATCCGCTTGTACCGCTATTTTGCCACGTGAATCGTAAGCTATAAGCAAAACACATTTTAGCGCTGGTTACTGATTTTATAATGCAAATAAAGTGATGCAATGCAAAAATTAGCAAATTAAAGTTCTATATATAGGTTTAGATGTTAAATTTCTATATCTGAACTATAATCATACTTTCATACTAGCTCTCGTATTTTTTAGATTTGTTACCCTACGGTTGTTTGGTTTTGTTGGAAGGCCCCATAGACACCTAGCTCGAAGAAATTAAACATAATAAAATGTGATGTAAGCCCATGTCAGTACATTGGTAATGCAATGGAACTATAATCTGCATATGTAGTAGTTTTAGACATGGAAAACATAGCTATTTTTATTACAGAGTAGTTGCATCATCATATTTGCTGCTTTGGCAAATAACTTGCATTTCTAGTATTGTGATCTCACATTGCAAAGTTGGTTGTAAAGATGATAATTGTAATAGGAGCTGAAGCCTTCCTGGCGGCATGAATATTCCAAGTTTTCTCGGGCTTCAAGCCAGGCACGACGCTAGTTCAACTCATTCAGCATAATTGTGACTTTGTGGGTTCGTAGAACTAAAAGTCCAATTTGCCGAAATTCTAAATGATTATTTCCGTAGCAATAAACTGTTCAATTCTCACGTAACAACATAACATCACATATACAACACCAAGGTCGATGACAATAACAAACAGCTTACTCAACTTCCTCTGATGATAACACTCTTGTATGTTTTTACAACTTGCAACTCTTTTTTCACAACTCTCAGTTGTTCTCTGCTTACCTCTCGCGACTCACTCACTCTTGACGAGTCAGCACTTCCTTAAATACCTACCTCATTCCTAAATTCAAGATATTTTTAGAACAATGAAGAAACCGAATAATAAAGATATTAACAGAAATTTCCATTTATCTCAGTTTGTTTCGGTAAGTCTTTTATCTCAAGCGCTATGTTTATCTGCTTATGCAAGCTCGTTATCTACGTGAAACCTATTCGTCTGTTGTCTTTATCTGCAGTGTCTTTTGTGTCCACAAACCGCGCTTCTCTCTCGGCACCGAAACTTCCGTGCTTTTTCGCCGCGACAATATCCTGAAGACGGGAACAATGTATGCTCCCGAAACGTCGTTACATCACCACATCTACACCTGGCTTGAAGCCCGAGAAAACTTGGAATATGATAATTGTAGTATACAAAACTGTCGAGATGTTTCACTGATTATGATCTAACCTTATATATCTAACCTCTTTTGTCAATTTTGTTTCAGAGAGCAGAATCTATTTTTGAGAGAGTGATACATCGTGTCTACTTTGTGTATTACTTGCTTCGTCGTGTCAATCTACCCAGAGTATGTGAACTTTCAGAAATATCAAACCTGTGGCTGTGATTTGGTACAGAATTCAGGGACTCCTGCCTGAAAATTATGTACACTTGATCTGTTAAATGATGATTAGCCAATATGTATAATTTGTAAATAGTCAAATTTGTAAGTAGTTTAGCTTAGTCAACATTGTATATCTTCGACAGTGATGAAGGATGTCACAACTTTTAATACCAAGTAAAAAATTATGACCTGAAATTCCAAATTCTCAGTTTGTTCTATCTTGCTTAATGCAGTAATCACTACACAAAATAATGTATCTGAATAACTGATGGTACTGTCTTTGGTGTTGTAAAAGCTTTAACATGTTTCAAGTGTAATTGTGCATTGTAGGAAATTATTCGAATGACATTGTATGATCATCACCATCATTTTTATTTTTATTTCAAATGTTCCACTTATTTTTTAAATATGTAAAATGTCAGCTGCAGCTACTACCTAAGGCAGTGTGTGGCATGATCTCAAATTAGTGAAGCTTCATAATAAATAATAGGTTGTGGAAACGTAGAGTCAGACTGAAAAATTCAATGCCATAGCCGGCTATGGCATTGAATTTTTCAGTCTGACTCTACGTTTCCACAATTAAGCCTACACACGGCCAGTGTGAAAGAATAATTAATTTCTATTAATTAAAATAATAGGTTGTTAACCATCTCCCTTGTTAACATATATATGAAAGTGTCTAAGCCTAAAACTCGTGAGTTACTTAACACTTCAGTGAATATAGGGTTACCATGTTTTAAGGATTACCTTGATTATACTTGACATTAAAGCCATATAATGAGCACCTCATATATCACAAAACAATTGGAATAAATAGGTTTAGAAAAATGATATGACGTGTTAAAGTAACATTTGCACTGCATTGATGCATTATTATGTCATGAATCAATTACAAATTTCAGGTTTTTCTCTGAATATACTTCTGTATATATACTTCTGCTGAAAATAATGTATGTGCTATAGAGCATATACAATTCTTATTAAATATAACCATTAACAGAACTGCTTTGTTCTCTTTTGAAAGAGATAGTGCTATTTTTGGTACATAGTTGTTGGTGTCCTCATTTAAAATTTATATATACATTTTTTTAGTGGTGTTTTTGTTGTTTTTTACACTTTTCTTCCAGGGAATTTTTCAACATTCTGTTTACAAAGAAATTGTATTACACTTAACCTTATGGTATCCTTTCCTGTTTTCCTGTACCTACAAAATCATTATTTTAGTGTTAAGTTACCTTTCTTGTAATTATTACAGTAAGAAGCTTTGGAATTCTAACTTGAGGGAAAGGAAATACAGATGTGTTGTATAACCACAAGATCGTCTTGAGTGATCTCACTCTTTCGTTTATTAAAGTTGTAATTGTCTTTTAAAGACAAAATTATTAATTTGCAACAGGCGTTTACGGCACATTTCCCCAGCGTATTTGACGCGTATTATGCTAATTAACGATAGTTGAAATGTACTCTAAGCTATCCATGAGTGGGCGAGATGTGACTTCGAAAGAAGTTGGATTCTATCAGTCGCTGAACACGGGAAGGTAAACACGCTGAAGGGAAAGGTGGGGGAAGCGAATGCAACATAGCTTGGTCGCAGTAGAAGCACACTACATAACCGAACGAATCTCCTTAGTTGCAATAGCTGCCGGGTGTGAAAGGTTCAGGAGGAGTGCCCTATGCGGCTTCAATCTCCACCACGGAGTCGATAATCTGGTATTCATCTGTGATTTGTATATAGGCTTTGATAAAATGAGTAGCGGAAGTTTCTTTTTTATATATAGTTTTAAGGTTCATTATGTTTTAAATACAGTGTGCCAAGTTTTGTCAGAGTTATTTTGAAAAATATTCCTTGATAATGCATTTCAAATAAGTTTAAAAAAGACTTTTGTGATATGTACACATACAGGACCCCTCCCCTTCGAAAACCCTATTTTAAAATGTTAAATCTCCCCACTTATGCTTTTGGGCTGAAAGTCACAAAAATTGCAGTAAAGAGCCAAAAACGTCCCTGAAATTGGTATTCAACAAAAAGGGACTGAAATTGGATAACATAAATATGAAACTCCATCGTCATAAATTTTCTTGAAATATTTTATAGCCTCTCCGGAAGAGCTGTGGTTCTGAAGCGAAAGAACCACCATAACGATTGAGTGGTTTCCCAGGTTCTCTACCCGCCACAAACACAAACTCAAGTTCACATTTTGTAAATAAAATACATTTCGACAAACTTCATACAACAAATTAAAACTCCATTGGCACAAAGTCTTCGAATTACAGACTAGTTTATTGAGGAGTATTACTGCATGTATTATTGCTATATCTAATGCATTATGCAGAGAATAAAAATGATTAAAGAAACTCTCCCACACATTCCATTTTATAATATTAGTACAGATTTACAGATGTTAATTTCTTGCTTTTACTTCTGCTGGTAAATATTAACTATAATGAATTCTGAAGGGTTTCCCTTGAGTTTTTGAATATGCAGCATGGCGCAATAAAGTTTCTGTGTTACAAACTAGATTTTTGAATTGTTACGTAAGGGCGATTCCATTCTAGTAGGTGCCCCTTATTTTTATGATTTCACACACTTTGGTTTGTTAACTATGACCCATGAAATTTCCCTTACGCGTTTCTTTTTGTTATTATTATTATTATTATTATTATTATTATTATTATTATTATTATTATTATTATTATTATTATTATTATTATTATTATTATTATTATTATTATTATTATTATTATTATTATTATTATTATTATTATTATTATTATTATTATTATTATTATTATTATTATTATTATTATTATTATTATTATTATTATTATTATTATTATTATTATTATTATTATTATTATTATTATTATTATTATTATTATTATTATTATTATTATTATTATTATTATTATTATTATTATTATTATTATTATTATTATTATTATTATTATTATTATTATTATTATTATTATTATTATTATTATTATTATTATTATTATTATTATTATTATTATTATTATTATTATTATTATTATTATTATTATTATTATTATTATTATTATTATTATTATTATTATTATTATTATTATTATTATTATTATTATTATTATTATTATTATTATTATTATTATTATTATTATTATTATTATTATTTTTAACAGTAAGTGAAGTTGTTCTGAGCAATTCTAAGAATTCAGAAGCAAATAGGTTGTTTAATCAGGAGTTTAAGTTAGGGTTAGAGTAAGGTGTGTTGAACCAGCCATGTCATGCAGCCAGGGGCCTTTGCTTTGTGGCAGCCGCACCGACCGACCATGCTGGAATTAATTAAAGCCCACCAGCGCTGGCCGACGACTAATTTCAGTGATGCCAACATAGTACTACGCTTCATCTCTTCTAACGTGGAATAAGAATGCCATTCATCAACACCATTAACTCATCAGTTCCTTTCTGTAACTGCTCTTGCTTACAATAAAATCAAGAGGTAATGAGAACTTGATCGTGCAGTTCTACATAGGTACCTTGTATACTGTAGTGCAATAGTTGCTTGTAGCTTTTAGGGACTACTAAAGTTAGAACGCATCCTACTGCGTTGGAATAAATCTCCATGCACACGATTATACCGGTTACAATTATTTAATGTTTACTCTACAAATCTATATTGGGATTAGAATTACTACGGAGACCAGTCTTGATCTATTGTACCTATGCTCCAAGTGGGGCATCCGCGGGGGAGGGATGACGCGAGAGGAGAAATAATGCGGCTGTCCCAAGGAGCCATGACAGTGCACAGGGCAGGGTCCCTACAGTTTACTTAGATAGAAACCTTCCCCGGTAGGCCAGGACAACGAACAGTTCCCCCTACTCTGGTTCGGAAGTGCCCTCAGCAGCCGGTTGGGAGACCGGCAACCGATCTACCGGAGGAGGAAGTGGTTCAATCAGAACATATCATCCTGCCATACACTTCCGAGGCACGCAACGCCACTTCTACCCTTAATGAGACCACCAGATGAGAGATGATGTGAAATGATAACCGAGATGAAATGGAAAGACATGTAACTTGGGGATGTAATTAACCTATTTAGGTATAGCCTGGCGACCCGGGGAAACCCCGAAAAAAACCCATGATCAGGTAGGTCGGCCAAGGGAATCGAACTTGGGCTTCCCGCATGCGGACCACAGACGAAACCGCCTGAGCCATCCCGCTCGGTTATATATATGATAATATTACAATAACTTTTAAAGAAAAAGTTGTGCAAGTATAAAGTAATCTAGAAAACCATTCAATCGATTGTAATAATTCAGCATTGAGAAGCCCTCGTTTTCTCGACGGACTTGACAGGCTATAACACAGTTCTAACTATAATCTTAAGTAACTAAGAGAGAAGGTGTTTACAAGGCATGAATAATAGAATAATAACATCCTGTAGTCATAACAGGATGGCTTTGACTCTTCACTTTACTGTTACGCCACAGAAAATAGTGTAAAAACAATAGTTAATTATAACACATTCCAAAAGTAAATATAGATGTCCAATATTTAGCAACTAAGTACTAAAGATGTCCTCAACAAAAATAATAGAGAGTTAAACCGAAGAAAATCAAATTCTGTTAATACGACAAATAACAAAATTTATTTCTTTAATTAATATTTTATCATGCACGGAATATTCTACTCAAAACTTGTTTCTATAAAAGGTAAGTATGAGGGCTGTTCAATAAAGAATTATCACAATTTTTTTTTGACAACGTACCTTTACTCATCCTCATAATTTTGATGGTCCTTCTCAAAATAGTCTCCCCTGAGTGCGATGTACTTGTCCCAGCGTTTCTGCCATTCTTCAAAGACATGCTGGAAACCATTTTTGAGAGATCCTTCAAAATGCAGTGGTAAATGCAAATGAAGTAGTAGATAACTTTCAGTCAAGTGAAAATAATCAAAGTGAATGAATTGGAAAGTGTTGCTGGGCCGAGTTATGTTACTGGAGAAGCCTCTAAAAACAAAGTTATAACGGGAACTCTTTCTAAGCAAATTCAAGCGCTTGTTTTGAACACATATAAATATGTGCTGACAAATAATCTTGGTAAGGGGTTGTGCAATGAACCTGATGATAAATTCTGGGTATTCACAGAAATACAGTAAGAAATATTGTGACGAAAGGAATACCAAAGACGCCGATCAAGTATGAAAACAAAAGGAAACGTTTCTATAAAGAAGATAATTTCACATGTGATTTAATATATATATATATTATATATATGTGTGTGTGTGTGTGTGTGTGTGTGTGTGTGTGTGTGTGTGTGTGTGTGTGTGTGTGTGTGAAAAATAAGGAAGTTTCGCAGTAATGGACATAAAATAATTTATTTAGACGAAAACCTCGTACGATACCCATGACGTATCGAGAAAGGTGGCAACCTTGCAGAACGGTCTGGAAGAAGGAGGGCCGGGGTTGTAAAACGATTATAAGGGTTCGTCAAAGGAGTCGGCCGACGTGCACACGAGTTAACTAAACAGACTTCTTCTCTTACTGTTTTCTAGCTATGCAAAAGTCATAAGAATGAACAGGACTTCTGAAGACATTCCCAGAAAATTAAAGCTATACATTTCATTCTACATGAAAATATCTGAAACATATAGTATTTTACTCAAAATCACTACTCTCATTTTATTATAAAATCAAAATGTTCAAAAATCTTCCATGCAAAGAGTAGCCTGGGGTTCAGGGATTTCCTTAAAGCTCTTGGTGTCGCATCTCTGGAAGATGCTGAACTTAAATACCAAATTTTGTTTTTAACCCAATTTTCGTTTTTGAGTTATGCTGTTCATTGACACGCGCATATACGGAACTTTTTCCTAGAAATACCTTCTTTTCTAGATTCATGTATTTTCGGTAAAATCTTGATATTGAATTTCTGAATGAAATGCAACACTTTGCCTATTTACTATACGTACCACCGAGAGGGATGGCTGAGGCGGTTTCGTCCATGACCCATATTCAAGAGGTCCGGATTCGATTCCTATAGTCGGCCTACCTGACCTATGGGTTTATCGTGGGTTTTCCTGGGTCGCCAGCCGAATGCTGGGAAGGTAAATTATATCTCCCGAATTTTCTGCTCCTTCAGTTCATCTCCATTATCATTCCACATAATCTCTCATCTGGCGGTCTTTTTCCGGGTAGAAGTGTCGGCGGTTGTCTTGGCGCTGCATGGCGGGATGATATACTCAGTGAACCACTTCCTCATCAGGAAGGTCGGTTGCCGGTCTCCGAACAGGCAGCTTGGACCGCTTTCGAATGACAATAGGGCGAATGTCCGTTGTTCTGGCCTACTGGGGGAGGTTTCCATCTAAGTAAAATGTAGGGACCCTGCCCTCTTCTCTGTAGTGGCTCCTTGTGACGACCGCCCTCTGTCTCCTCTCGCTTCATCCTTCCTCCCGGGGATGCCCCACTTGGTGGCATAGGTCCAATCGATCCAGACTAGTCGCAGTGCCAAATCCCCACCGTAATAATGTTAACTCTACTATACGTATTGGGATCGTGAAAATATGTAGATATTATAAACATGTATATCTTCATTTTTAAACCCCCATTTCAGTTCTTTCATTTTACATAATTGTCTTAAATCCGAATAGTTTTGACTGCAGAATTTATATAGTGGCTCCAAAAGTAAGATTGGTAGTCTGACATATTTATACAGACGGGTCGGTCATTCCCCTTGTTAGCCAACTACAACAGTGAGACGAGTCTTCGAACCTTGAGCTAAAAGCGACATTCGCGCATCTCTGTGACCTAAATGCTTGAGCCCTTTAGCCTCTTGTATTCCTTCACTTCATACCGTTCTCATAGGGGGTGATAGCTGCAATACAACTATGCAGTGTGCCTTTGTTATACTTATAGCCCTAAGGGTGGGAGAAGTACATTTGGTTTACATGAATATTATTAAGTGCTTATTCCACTATTATGAATATACCAGAGTTTAAAAGTAACACTTCTGAGAAAAAAAGCTGAAGATTGAACATAAAATATATGACAGTCCATTGTACAATATTTTCATAAAAATACACGTGCAATGCGGGTTAAACTAAGTAGTTAGACATATGGAGGTTTATTTTTCCCCTGTTTCAGTTAATCAAAATAAATATTAAATTATAATACAAAGGCGGGAATGGCGATTCACCACCAAGTAGTAGACAAAGAGGTGTAAACTAATGCTTGGTCCCGGCTAGAGATGAAATGGCAGTGATACCGATATACTCATTACATGCTAGCCGTGCCCGCCTCGGTGGCGTAGATGGTAGCATGTCTGCCTCAGGTTCAAGGGGTCCCGAGTTCGAATTTTCGGTCAGGATGAGTTATCTAGATAAGGTTTTTCCGGGGTTTTCCCTTATCCTTCAAGACAAATGTTGGGTAACTCTAAGCTCCATCAACCCTGAAATCACTTGAGCATCATTTCATCCTATTCATTCATCGTCCGATATGACTTAACGTTGGAGGAAGTAAATTGCAAAAAAAAAAAAAAAAAAAAAAAAAAAAAAAAAAAAAAAAAAAAAATGTGCTAGCCGTAATGGTACTTAGGTATATTATAATGATATTTAATTTTCCCTACAGTAAAGTTTTGTTATGTTTCTCAAATAACGTGACTAGTTTTCGGATGCCCATGCTAATGCCGATCACGTCGGTCAGTACTATGTAGGATACTCGCCAATTGTTCCAAAGGGTAAGATTATATTAACTAAAAGAAAATCTGTTGATACATTTCAATTTTTTGATATCGTTTCGGAATTAAGGATTATTTAGATAGATAGCTGCATAAAATTTGTCAAATTTTATTCAAATCATTGCAAGTATAGATTTAAAATGTTATGCAAGCGTTTGAAGAAGTGTAAAACAATATTTAATTTTAGTTAATTGATGGAAATTAATCATTTATCCACACTAGCCGTATATAGGCTAAGATATTTGATGGATAGAGCCAACATGAAAAATTCAATGCCATGGCCGGGATTTGAACCACGGATCTACTGGTTTCCGTCCAGTCGCTCTTAACCTTTGAGCTACCATGGCCAACGTGCCTTCCTGACATTAAATTCTCCAGTTGACTCGTATATTTCCCCGGTAGACCACTAGGGGCTCTCGCATCCGAGATACACCGTTCGTGGCGACTTACTATTGTAAGTACTTAAGTCCCAGGCTTCATCATTTAACTCTTATTATTTTAGTTAATTGATGGAAATTAATAATTTCTCCACACTAGCCGTATATAGGCTAAGGAAGGCACGTTGGCCATGGTAGCTCAAAGGTTAAGAGCGACTGGACGGAAACCAGTAGATCCGTGGTTCAAATCCCGGCCATGGCATTGAATTTTTCATGTTGACTCTATCCATCAAATATCTTAGCCTATATACGGCTAGTGTGGAGAAATGATTAATTTCCATCAATTAACTAAAATAATAAGAGTTAAATGATGAAGCCTGGGACTTAAGTACTTACAATAGTAAGTCGCCACGAACGGTGTATCTCGGATGCGAGAGCCCCTAGTGGTCTACCGGGGAAATATACGAGTCAACTGGAGAATTTAATGTCAGGAAGGCACGTTGGCCATGGTAGCTCAAAGGTTAAGAGCGACTGGACGGAAACCAGTAGATCCGTGGTTCAAATCCCGGCCATGGCATTGAATTTTTCATGTTGACTCTATCCATCAAATATTTAATTTGTTTAAGGTTGGTAGGTATAAAATTAAGGGTGTTAATATGGAGAATTTTTATACCTATTTTCAATTTTTATACGAAACACTGCATGTTTGGAATGAAAATTTTATAAAAAAGAGTTTGAACAAAAATATCAGCAAATTTTAAAGTTTAGCATATAACGCTGTCGAATGTGGTTACATACACTGAGACAGAAGACTTTGAAACTCTACTAGTTAAAGAAAATATTATAATTAAATATATTTTTAAATATCCGCAAAGGATGGAAGAGAAAGTAAATACCTTCATATTTTTTATTGCCATTATAAGGATCCAGGACGTTGGCAGGAATATGTTCACAGATTCCTGTTTCGAGGTGTTGCTGTATAGGAATACTCTTTTGTGCTCTCGTTTGTCGAAAGGGTGGCGGAGTTCTATTCCACACCGAAAGTAAAACTTTTAGTCTTTAATCCTTGAGTTAAAAATGTTGTTAACTTTCTACAATTTGCCTTAAATAAATATTTGTTTGTTAATGACGCTGTCACTTCCCAGGTTCATATGTGCCGCCGCTGTACCAGAATTTCGTCCCTAGGCCGGGTTTGAATCTGCCACCTTGGGACCATCAGGCGGGAATAGGTAAATTGAGTCCATAATTAGTTGTTTACGATTCTTTAAGCGGTAAGTTGAGTCCCAAGCTTTTTAATCCCTGCGGTAAATTGAGTCCGCTATTTAGGCGGATTTCACACCTACCACAAAACATACAACTAATAGCTGTGAATCTTTCCAAGCCAAATTAAATGGCTTGTTTAACACTTCACACCTAGACATTTACTACTTCGTACACGTTTTTATCAGTATCCAGTCAAGATGTGTATGTCCAGCTATGCAGTATAGGAAAATAGGAAAACAAAGCATTGGGAAAGGAAACATTTTTGAGGGAGCAGATGGTAAAGTTTACTAATAAGGACATCACTTTGTGAAGGGTGTTTCTTTTAAAATGTTACCTGTGTGACAAAACTATTGCAAATTGCTCGTACGAACGATTTTAACATGACAAAACCTTTAACCATAATAATCTGCTAAATGGTTGATCAGTCCCAAGTCTGCACAAAGTGGGAGGGAAAATTTTGTCAAAATTACGGGTCGAGGGGCTCAATTTACCTATCTTGAACATTTAGGAGAGACTCTATTCAACTTATAATATTCAAAAGGGACTCAATTTACCAAACCCACATCAGGCCAGCGCCTAACCAAGTGAGCCACTCACAAGGACGCAATTTGACTTTTTATTTTAAGTTTTCTGTCATGAATTGAGGATTTTAAAAATATCTGAAATCCATTGGCATACCCCGAATACGACTGGTTTACCTGGGCACCACTAAGGGCCTGTATTACGATGTCCGGTTAAGGTGTTGGTTAACAGTAAACTTGGAGTTACACGCAGTGGTCGGTATTACGACATTCGGTTAAGGGCTAACAGAGTTATTTCTGGAGGTAAACTAACCCTCACCTCGAGTAGCGGTTAGTGACATAACTTGGAGTTTACCTTCACACACAAAAAAGAAAATGGCGTACCTCCAGGACAGATTGAATGTTGACAGCGATTCTGAGGATGAAATGTTGGCACAGTGTTTATTTAATAGAAGAAGAGCTAAAAGAATTAGAATGTGGAACGATAATGTCATATATACATATATGTGACATGTTGAAAATGAAATAAAATAAACCACATGAGTATTATGTATCTTGACGTAATAGATTATGGAATGATAATTTCTAGTGTCCCATGGTGTCAGTGACATGTTGCAAGCAATGCAATATTTTATGCGACCATATTGCAACATGTTTTAACGAACATAAGTGTAATAAACAAAGCATGTTAAACCTATACCGGAAAGTACACATGTGTAGGTGGGTAGGCATAAAAGTTCAGAAACATGCGGAAGTAGTAAAAATTCGATTTTGCTAATAGTGAGTGCAATGTTTAATTTGCGTTTCGTTAAAGCATTACCAGAGGAAAGTAACAAGCTGTAATGCAAACAGTGAATAAAACAAATGTTTAGGTTATGCAATTTGTATCGATGTCCGAACCATTATTGCAAACGCTGCTCACACATGTAATGTAGCTAATTACACGTACAATACCATAATGGTTTTGTCCTACAATGTGCCTTAATGAATACCATTTGCTAATTATATTGCGATTTTTGCAGTGTGTACGCTGTCTCAATACAAGTTAAAGTATTACTTATGATTCTTGCCGTACCTTCTATAGATGGTGCAAATGCAGTACATAAATATATTTGCTGCGAATTGCACATGTAAAGAAATGTTAAAACTTGCCCATCTTGTATCGTGTGGTATTTATATGAAACCATTTATTTGTTCAATTATGTTTTACAATCAAGGGCACAATGCTGTGACTGAAATAAGGTGATTTATTCATGAGGATAAACTACTAACCAAATTATTTTAGCCAAATTATATTTGTGCAATACTATTATCAGAATTAATAAGTTATGTGGCCTTATTTTTAAAATATTTTGACTACAAATCTCTTGGTGTTTATAAATTAACAAGGCATTTAATATATTCTCCATATATCTCACCTAATCTATAATAACACTAACCGAACGCAACGTATATAACCTATAACACTAACCTAACGTTATGAAAAATAATATAACGCTATGGAAAAATCTAAACTGTAAACGAACTATGCTAGACCGTATTACGAATAAACTATTAATGAAAATATACAGAAAATATATAGAGAACAGCTAATAAGTTAAAACAAGGCATCTGATGCTGCTACATATGTTTTGTATTCGCGCTAATTCACATTCTAAACACAAGATAGCGTTGCAAACAAGGTAAAATCCTAGTGGAAAATATTGCCAGCTGTTCACATTCCACCATAATGCATAGGGTAATAAACCTACAGGTAAATAGAGTTCGTAATACGAGGCATTGAACCTAACCAATAGTTATTGTTAACTGAAAGATAATAAACTTCCGCTAGTAACCGGAGATCGTAATACAGGCCCTAAGACATCTTCATAAATTATAACAATGAATTTACTACAATTAAAAGTCAATAAAATAGTAGATAATATCACGGATAAACCCTTATACATAACGTAGTAATAAAACCCCATACATATGGTGGCTTGCAAAATTCAAACACCACATGGATGTATATATGTATGTAATAAAGCGTTGATATTGTCAATACTGATATTAGTTAATTGACGAGAATATTAACAAATTCCGAATATTCCTGAATGCAATGTGTGTGAAATTGATACAAATGTATTCAGTACTATTTTATATTGTGTTGTACTAAATGTTTGTGAGTTTCAGGACCTTTTTTAATGTCTAAGAAAGCAAAACATGAAATGCTGCAAACATATCTACTTCAAATGTAACGCTATGCATGATTTATAGTCTGTCTGGGCATAATGAGCCAGTTATGCACAATATCGAATGCAGTAGGAACTTAATTATAAGGAAGGACTATGTGAAAGAAAGTTTATTTAGAGCTGCTATTATATGTTCGACTGAACTATTCCAGGAACTAGAAAATTGTAATAAAGTGGAATAATGGACAAGGGATTGTGTTACATACAGCAAATGTCCGGGACCTCCCACAGTACGGCTGTAAATGAGAAACATACGACTGTAACCGCTTCTGACGTCATAAGCTCTCCATAACGGCGCCCTCTGTGAGAGATGCTGTTCCGGGAAGTCCGAGATAACCATACAGCGATTTAACGACTAAATAAGCATCTGTATGGGTATATATGTGCATACTCGATAACATGCATTCCCATTCACATATCGGACATTAATAAGAAAATATATTCCGGAACTGTTCATCATGACGACATATTCACTAAATGAGAGAGAACAAAATGATCACCTTTTATCCATGTTAAAAATACTGGATTTGGTGTCTCCTGAGCACTTCCCTTCAATTCTCCTTCACAAATTAAAAAAGCGCCCTATGTTAATGTGAAACTATAAAGTAGCATGATATCTTAAAAGAGGTTAGCAGCCTTTCGCTCCCTGCCCTGGCTTTCAATAAAGTTTTATTTCCTATCAAATGACGATAAAAATTAAACACAAATGCTTCTTGGCCTCTTGCAATGCAATTCAATTTATTTTAGCGAGTAAAGATTTATCTGCAACCTTGGTTCGAAGGCTATACAGGGTGAATGATCTAAATTTTGCACCGCCAATATTTCTGAAATTGAAAATTATTGAGATGCGGTTTTCACAGCATTGTATGGTAGTTGGGGGCTCGTAGTTTAGGCTATAAATAGATTTTAATAATACTTATAAGGTGTTTCTGGTGCAAGTATATACTTTCAAAATGGAAAAGGTCTAATTACATAAAAAATCAAAAGTACGGTAAATTAGAATGTTGATGGTGTGTGTCCGCAGGACTCTAGTGCCAGTAGTTCACGAGAAACTTTTGAAATTTTTACACACCGACACTTGTACAACCTGTACTATAGCGCAAACTAAAGAAAAACAAAAGGGAGAGCACAGCCCCTGTGGATCCTGACAAGTAAAGAGAAATTTCACCTTCAACGCATGTGTTCAAAATGACCACCTGCAGCTTCAATACATGCTTCCAGTCTTCTGTGGTAAGACTGATGCAGGCTGGCCTCGTAGCTTAGTCGGTAGAGCACCTGCCTGCCGTGCTAGGAGTCCCGGGTTCGATTCCCGGCGGTGGGGATAATTCCCCATCTTCCCCAGAGTATGAATGAGAGTGTGAATGTGTGTGTGATGTAATGATTAAAAACCTAACGAATACGAGTTAACAGCTTCAATATGTTTCATATCATCTGGTGTAGTTGGTATGTCCTTGAAGACCGTGTCTTTCAGTAAAGACAGTTTTCCCCATAGAAAAAAGTCTAACGGAGTCAAATCCGGTGAATGGGCCGGCCAAGGTACAGATCCGCTTCGTCCAACCCATCGATTTGAAAATAATAATAATAATAATAATAATAATAATAATAATAATAATAATAATAATAATAATAATAATAATAATAATAATAATAATAATAATAATAATAATAATAATAATAATAATAATAATAATAATAATTCGTGCACTATGGGCTGGGTAGTCTTCTAGCATCTGTGGAAGATGTTCTTTTAGGAGGCTGAGATACTCGTGCGAGTTTAGGGGTCCTTCTATGAAAAAAGGCAATGGTTCACTATTCCACACCAGACGTTTAAACTCCATGGACGCTGACATTCCACCTGATGAAGCCAACGGGAATTGTCAACAGACCAACAGTGCATATTTCTGAGGTTTACCTGACTATGATCAGTGCATTTTGCTTCATCACTAAACAAAATACACGATGAATCTGGAGTATTACGTCTTAATGCCCATGTATAAAAGTTAACACGATTCTCAAAATCGTTTCTACGCAGCTTTTGATGGAGAGAGATGTGATAGGGGTGGAACCTATGTCGATGGAGAATGCAGTTGCCTGACTCATTCCACTTCCAAGTGTGGTTGTGCAGGAACTAATTAGCGGATCTACTGCAAAAGCAGGCAAAACATGAATTTCTCCAGTCACCTGTTTGTTTCTGTTACGTTTTCTTGGTTTTACTTTACCACTTTCACGTAAGTAGTTGAAGAGGTTGATGAATAATTGCCGAGATGATTGGTGTCTGTTGGGATACCTTTCCGTATACATTATACAAGAACAAACTGGCTGGCCCCGTAGCTCAATCGGTAGAGCACCGGGTTTGATTCCCGGCGGTTAGGGTGGGGATTTTTCTCCGACCAAGATAATATTCATCTTCCCCAGAGTCTGGAAGTATGAATGAGAGTGCGAATATGTGCGTGATCTAATGATTAAAAAACTCAACGAATACGAGTTAAAACCGATATGTTCCAAAGGAGAGCGGCCGCTGATATGACCATTGGAGTTACAGGTAGGGTAAAAATGGAACAGAAAAAAGAACGAACTATATTCTTCCTACATTCTCCGTACACCATGAACATGTCGGCATTTTGCATTGGCAAATACCATCTTTATTCACAATCTACTGCTTGAACTATCACTATCTGACTAGAACGTCGCAATGCACAAATGAACCGCAAACACATGTAAACAGACCATAACAACATCTTAACTAGCGACTAAGCCGGTTGAATGGAACACATAATTGTCATGTAAAAGTTTCAAAATAAGTTATCTCGTGAACTACAGGCACCATAACCCTAAGGAAAAGCCATTAAGATTCTAATTTATCGTACTTTTGATCTTTTCGTGCAATTGCAATCTCATAAAAAGTGTATGTTTGCTCCAAAAATACACCTTCTAAGTTTATTAAAATCTATTTATAGACTAAAACTACGAGCCTATAACTACCAAACTACCAAACAATGCTGTGGAAACCACACATCAATAGCACTTTTCATTTCGGAAATATAGGCGGTGCAAGTTTTAGGTGATTCACTCTGTATATCTTAAGTGCGCTTAATTTTGTATCGATTACAAGCGAAGTTTAATTGTGTTACAAATTTTGTAGAAACTCTGTTATATAAGTTTGCAGTTAGATATAGGCAGTGCTTCACCTAAAAGACTAAAAATATGTGGATCTTCCATCTAAACTACGCTTCAATTAGTACCGAGGTAAATAAAATCTGGAATATGTCCATTTTGTTCAAACTCTTTTATAATTTCAAATCCATGCTTGCAATGGTTGGCGTGTTGTTTCGTTCGTACGGATTTACGAAAAGAGTGAAAGGCAGTGGCACAGGCACCCAAAACAAACAATGCCAAATTTCATACTTGAGACAATTTCTGATTAATGATCTATGGCAAAGGTTATAAAGAAATTTCTGCACCCCAAACAACCTTTTACATGGAACTTATTTCGATGTATTTTAAAGGGTATTGCACGATCTTTGTGTTTAATCGAGGTGTCAAAGCCACCACAAAAGCTGCTCTTTGTTGTGAACTTACCACTGCACTTTATGAAGCTGAAAAGAACAAACAGTATATTCGGTTGTAAAAGCAATTGTGGATGCACTTTAATTTTGGTTTAAGCCCTAACAAATATAAGGATAGTTTTTGGAGAGACTTCGAAAAGGTTCCTACTTTTAAGCGAATCGCTGTAGGTTCAGTGTTGAAATTTTATATGAAAGAACTTAATTTCCTTATTCTTTTTACATATTTGTTAAAATGTACAAACACACTGTATTTTACATAAAATTCTTCCAAAAATGCAAGATATTAGATATTATTCATCCAAGCATTCATGATAATAACTATCATATTTGTAAAATAATTTAACTATATACATACATGTATTTCCTTAAACTTATTACAACTTACCTACTATGTGCGGCTTCTTTGTGATAACGAGGTCAAGATCAGCCTTTACCTTCCCTTCCCTTCCCTTCCCTTCTCCTCTCCTCCCTTACCTCCTCTTCTCTTTTCTACTATTAATAACATGAAAGAACAGCAATAGTGACAAGGTATGGACATTGGCGAGTTGATAGTCCTGGTAATAATATACAAATTGTATTGGATTACGGTACGGAGAGGATTCGGCACTGCAACTAGTATTTATCTATTGTACCTGTGCCCCAAGTGCGGCATCCCCGGGAGGAAGTATGAGGTGAGAGAAGACAGAGGGCAGGGTCCCTACATTATACTTAGATTGAAACCTCCTCCGGTAGGTCAGGACAATGGACATTCCCCTCCTATTGTGGTTCGGAAGCGGTCCCAGCAGTCGGATTGGAAATGGTTCCGGCTTCATATCATTCTACCATGCACCACCGAGACACCCGCCAACACCTCTATCCTGAAAGAAACTACCAAAGAGATGATGTGAAATGATAATCGAGATGAAATGAAGGAACAGGAATTTCGAGGGATGTAATTAACCAACCCAGCATTCGCCTGGCTACCAGGGAAAACCCCAATTGGTTAGGTAGGTCGGCCACGGGAACCCGGACCTCGTGAATGAGGGCCACAGACGAAACCGCTTGAGCCATTCCGCTCGGTAACATGAAATACATAGAACAAGGGTTTTATGAGAGTAGTTTGTATAAAAGTGACTAAAGTGTCATTTGATTGAACAAAAATTTAATATCTAAAATACATGATATTTAAAAACAAAAGTTGAACCAGCAATAACCAGCAATGCCCAACCTTGTCTCTTATGTTCTTAACCTGCTGGCTTACCCCACCTCCTTCGTTTTGTGTATAAAGCTTTTCCCTTTCACTCATTCAGATAATAAAGCATTAGAGAGGTTTAATTTTGAGTTCCAAACGTGCGTCATAAAACTGTGCAACATGTTGATAACGGTCTCACTGGTGTGATGGGAGGACACTGTTTACACTTTTTTAATCGGATACATCACAACCGATGTGAATGAACGAAGTGATTGAAATGTTGTTCAAATGCACCTATAGAGCAATAAGTTGCCCGATTTTCTTCCTCTCAGGATCAGGAAAAACCTCATAAAGCCTTATCCAGGTAAGTCAACCTGTTGACGTTCGAACTTAGGACCTCCTAAGAATGATGCAAACACTTTATCCCAACATTAAGAAGGTGAGAAAAATTAATATTTTGGGAGGGTGAGGGACTTAATAATTAATCTTTCTGCTTGGTCATCTTCCAAGAATGCGACATGAAGATTTTTAAGAAAATTTCCTAATCCCAGACTTTCCTTTACATGGATAAAATTACAAAAAAAAAAAAAATATTTTCCTAAAGGTAATTCTGATTATAATAAGTTTAAGATATTTTCCTGACAAATGAAATGTTTATCTGGAATTTTCTGGGAATTTTCTCAGAACTCCTCTTCATTTTGGATGACTTTTGCATAAGTAGTAAATCGTAAGAGATACACAAAATCTTATTATAAAAAGATTAAAGCAAAATATTTACATATTGAGATTACCATTTTCAAAGTATTCCTTGTTATAGGTTTAAATTCTTAAACATTTATACTTTTCTTGAATAGGATATTTTATTCCTTTTCCTTCTCACATTTAAGAGGTCCCTAGTTTAAATCTGGTTTCAACGAAAAATATGTTGTTTGTCAATGACGTCGATTGTCAGGATCATATTAGCTCCACCGTTGTGCCGGAATTTTCTCCCGCAGGAGTTACGTTACAGGCCATTAAATGTTCTGACATGTAGCTGTCGCTTCTAAGCACACTTAAAAAACATCATCGGTATCGACCGGATTTGAGCCCACATCCTAGATCGACACGTCAGCACGTAACCAAACGTGCCATTCGGACCATTTAGGGCGAATTACTTATATAAGGTGTCTTTTTTTCTTTTGTAATTTACGTCCTCCAACGTTAAGTCATATCGGACGGTGAAAGAATTGGGTGAAATGAAGTTCAAATAAGTCCAGGGTCCATGGAGCTTAGAGTTACCCGACATTCGTCTTGAAGGATAATGGAAAACCCCGGAAAACCTTATTCAGGTAACTCAACCTGACTGAGATTCGAACTCGGGACCTCTTGAACGTGAGGCAGAACGTAAGGTTTCTTCCATGGTTTACCTGAAAGGATGAATATCGGATAACTGAAAGTTTTATGGACCGTGGGCCCATTCGAACACCACTTAAACCCTCTTATTCACCGTCGATATGTTCTATCCAATAAAACTTTATTAAAAAGAGAAACATACACACAGTCATACTTCCAGAATCTGTGGAGGATAAGGTATCATTCCCATTCAGAAATCGAGCCCAGAACCCTTGTTTCTCTTTTCTCGTTATGTTTCTTTCACGTTTCTGGTTGTGTTCGGTTTTAATGACATGCAAACATACCTACCCGAAGTGGGATTCGAATCTTGCGCCACAAAATACCAAAGCACGGTACTCTAAACGGTGCTCATGATACCAGAACGCTGTCCAATCGACCACAGTGGCAGGACCGCGTTGTTTCAATTGTCTAAAGATTACATATTAACCTAAATTTTGGTTCTTAATAGCACAATATTGTAAATCCACTTTTTGCAATGTCAAGCCCAATATTATTTGTCCTCTATAATTGTCTAAAACTGGAAATATATAGGGGAGGGAGAGAATTAGATAAATATTCTTTAAAGAACGCCTTTAAATAGCTAGTTTGCTGCGGGAAAATTCAAGATGTTTATAGAGAGGGTTCCAAGTCCGTATACTGTCTCTATAAATAACCAGATAGGATTAGGATTACTTCGGAGAGGATTCGGCACTGCGACTAATTTTGATCTATTGTACCTATGCCCCCTTGAGGAAGGATGAGGCGAGAGGACACAAAGGGCGGCGTCCCAAGGAGCCACGACAGTTCAGAGCGAAGGATCCCTACTTTTTACTTAGAAACCTCCTCTGGTAGGCCAGGACAGGTTCGGAAGCGCTCCCAGCAGTCGCTTCGACCTACCGGAGGAGGCAGTGATTCACTCGGAGCATATCATCCTGCCATGCACCTCCGAGAAAACCGCTGACACTTCTACCCTGAAAGAGACCATCAGATGAGATATGAAATGGAGATGAAATGTAGGTACAGGAAATTTGGGGGATGTAATTCACCTACCCAGCATTCAACTGACTACCTATTATGTGTTTCAAATGGGAAGAGTTCTGGAGTCCAGCTAATCAGATGCTGTATCACACTCAGCGTTGCCAGCTTGTTACCCCGCTCCTTTTATATTTCCCTCTCTCACTCTCTCTCCCACACTCATACATCATGCAGCTCTGCTTGGCGCAGACTTAAGGGTAAGCAAATTATATTTTACAAACTTTTACAATGATGCAGTTGCCAAAATCAAAATTGGAAAAGCATCCTCGCAAATTATGTATATTTTAAAATACTATAACTATAATTATAGTTTATGAATTACCTGTTTTTCTAATCCAGTGGAACTGCCAGTGGCTCATCCTTATCGCCGTCAATGTCACTTCCGTTAAGAGAAAATTCGTCATTGTCACTGGCTTCATCGTCTGAGTCTTGCAAATTTATGATTATAGGCTCCAAAATCTCGTCACGTGCTATTTATTTCTGAAAATCGTCTTCATGAAGGTTTTTTTGCATGCCTCACGCTGTTTTCCCAGTCGTGTTGTGTTACCTTGTCAATTTCTTCGTGAACAAGTCGTTTAACGTTCGTCAGTATAAAAGTATTATTTTTGTTTGCAACCCCCCTTTTTATTTGAGCCCACACCAACTCAATTGATTATATTGGCAGTGGTAAGGTGGGAGGCGTATTACCTCGTGTCCCGTTTCAATTTTAAGTTGATCCAGCTGATACACTTTTTCCGTGTTTTTAAACGGAAGTACTCTTTTGCAATAACTCATTTTTAGTTTCTGTTTCCGAAATTTTTTTGAACAACGTTTACACCTTAAAAATAATACTTCAAGCCTGACTTCACAATACCAGACTTTTTGACTCACCACTAAATTAACCGCAAGAAGCCATTACACTATTTAACTCTTACTCTACTGTTGTGTAAAGAACAACTGAATAATATTGATCTGAACTCTCCAGAGTACATAAACACTTCTTATCCAGCATTCATTCATAAACATAAGCATACAGCATTCCACAGGCTAACAGGAAATGAAGTGTTTGCTCTATCTCGAATTTAACACTTTGACTTATTCACAGTAATTCTTTTATCCGTCAGGTCAGTAGTTTAAATTTCAGTCCTGAGTAATTAAAAATATATGTGCATACATACACACCAACCACTTTGAACTCTCTAGAGTAAATAGAGATTACGAACCATTCATAAACAAAGATATAATGTGACCAGACACGTTCTGCCAGGGCAGCAGGAACTTTATTGTTTCCTCTCACTAGAATTGGATTATTCAAAGTAATTCTTTTATCAGGTCATGTCAAACATTTACGTTTCAGTTTTAAGTAGTTGCAAATATACGTACACGCATACTTGCCAACCAATACTGATATTCATACAGTGCTTACGTCGCGATTAATTGTTATAATACGGGTAATAGTGGTTTATTTATTTGTATTAGAAAAACTATTTCAGCAAAAAATATAGGGTTTCCATGGTTATGCTAGATACATTGCTCTCTACCTTCCACATGGATCAGTTTCGGCAAAATCTGAATTTTTGTCTTAGCGGGAATAGTACTTCATACAGATTGATTAGGCCGGCGCTCGTCACACACCACTTAGCAGGAATGCAATACGACAATACCGCAGGACTCTGGTTGGTTGCTCACCTAGTAGCGCTCAAGGACAATTACCTTCCCATTTGAAACACATAACAGAAAAGCCCCGAGAATACCCATGGGTCAGGTAGGTCGGCCACGGGAATCGAAACCGGGCCTCCCGAACGCGGGCCACAGACGAAACCGCCTGAGCCATCCCGCTCGGTATAAATACCTAGTTTGAAAGAGAATATAGGTTCTACAATAATGTAAATTCGCACTACGTTTATTTAACTCTTTTTGATAAGTATATGGCGACATTTGTTTTATTTTCCAGCAAGACGGTTAGTGAAGTAATTGTTTAGTTTTTGTTTGTGAAGGTCTGTGAGATCGCGCGCGGCTTATTATTGAGGGCGGCAAGGCAGTTTCCAGACAAGCTGTAGAGGCGTGCCTCTCTTATTTGTCAGTCTCCAAAGGACTGACAGTTGATCAGTACATTAAATCTACCAGCGTCAGGTAACAGGTCTTCCCCCTTTCTTGTTCTACTTAGTCTTGCTTTCTTTCCTCAAAACCTTCAGAAACGAAGCGTCATATGAATACCAGTTTCTGTTTCTGACAAGTCGCGAGATTTTAAATGATGCAAAGTGAGCATTTGCAGAAAAATTCATTCAAACGATACACCTCTTTACTTGAACAAGTATATCTTTTCTGTTTACAGTAAGGTTTCTAGCGATTTTATTTACGATAATGTGAGTTTTAGATATTAAAGCAATGCATTTGTGAAATGTTACCAAAAATTGTGAAAAAATGTTAAGCTTTTTTCATTTTGAAATTATAAAAACTTTTTCTCATTTGTTTCAGAAAATTTCTAATGTCTTTTTAAAAAATAGGATTTACAAATGAACATAGAATGTTTAAAACTAAGGCTTCTATTTTGAAAAACAAATTATGAAGAGTTTCCCAGAGTACAAAAGTAACAACTTTCAACAATAATTAGCGATTAGTATAAATAACCATAGCTGAGTGGATCACCAAGGCGGCCCGAGTTCGATCCCAGGCGACAGCAACGTGAGCTTTATGGTGGACAATATGGAGCTGCGGCGGGTTTACTCCGGGTCCTCCTGTTTCCCCCGCCAGCATTCAACCGATTGCTCTATCATCTTTCCTATCACCTCATCTCTCTCGTGCTTTCACTTCCGGCGTTGGGCTGATCACTCATCTCGGAATCTCTCTGATCAGGAAACTTCTTATCCTCAACCCGTTGCCTATGGGCCTCGAGGCTGCACCGTTCAGTAGGCCCTATGTTCCACTTCAAGGAAATACAGGAATTCATTCAATATTATCCTAATATAAAATGATCATTGAAAGTCTCTTAGTGTAAAACCTTAATCTTAGCTATATGTGAATATTGTGACTTTGTGGGTTCGTAGAATTAAAAGGCCGAGTTGCAGAAATTAAAAATCTCCTTTATTTTCGTAGAACTACTCTTACAGATTACAGCAGCATTACGTTACATGCACCATCAGTCTACCAAGGTCGATCACAATAACAAACAGTGACAGCAGATTACATCCTTAGCTCTCGTTACAACAACACAGCTGGCTGTCTCTCATTTCACAACATTGTTTACAACTAACTCTTTGCGAGCCGTCACGTACTTGAATACATATTTTGTAAATTCGAGATATTTCTCGACCAAATAGGAGTCGAATGTTCTATCACCTTCCAGAAGCGTAACCCTATCGGTGTCGGCAGGTCTTTTATCTCGCGCTATCATTATTTCTTCCGGCATACTCCTTATTTACAGGCTCTTTGTGTACACAAGCCGAGCTATCGCGATCGGGTTCGTGACAATATTCTTAAAAATGAATCACATGAAACATTTTTATGAAAATGAATTTAAAGAATAAGATATTTAAGTATGTCTGTAAGCTAAAATTTTGGAACATAGAAAAACATATTTTGTTGTAATAATTGGTCTAAAATTCAATAACTTATCTCATACCGTAGATTTTTCAGACCTTACAGATGCATTACCTCAACTTGAATAATTAGTTCATGCACAACTTAAATTTTTGACAATGACCGTTAGGGCTGCTTCCATTTTGATGAACTTCATTTAATCAGATAAAAACAAACAAAGGAGAAGCAATAGGGATGCCCTATCTATGAGAAAAAGCATGGTTTCACGGCCGGAGTCTATGCTGCAGATAAACGTTTCAGACGTTTCGCCCACAACTGTAGTGGACATCTTCAGTGGTGCGGTCGAAGAATGAAGTATTGACTGTCAGTGCCTCTATGTTTATACCGTTGGTCGGGTATGTGTTAGTAGTTACGAGCCCCACTGCTGCATACACTCCTTGAGCCAGAAATACATTCGTATAATATAACATTAAAGACAACTTCCTGGGAGATTTCTTCTCCAGGCTGCTGGTCGTAATAATGAGAACCGTATATTGATTTTCTGTAAGAACAATGCATTGGTTAGAAAAAGGCAATGATATGTTGGTATTTGCCCAATAGGATTAATTGTCAATGAGAGAACGTTTCATAAGGAGTTTTGATTGAACCACCAAATCCAGAAATCATTTGGCTATTTAAATGTTACCAAAGTTCAGCCAGCAAAAGAAATTATATTTTCTACTAATCTGAATTAATCATCATACTACACCATAAATCATAGTAGAATACAACAACTAATATAAGATAAAACTTAACATTACAAGAAGCTAAATGAATTAAAATAATAATTATCATGTATTCAGTACTGACTATATTTGCAGTTCCAATCGACATCTGAGTTAACATATTTTTAAGCTGCTCGATTACACGAATGCCCTGAGATGCCAGTTTCACTTACATATAAGGCGCATGTATGGAAATATGCTGACCCGTTGCAACTTGAAGTCCCATCCTCAGAAAATGCTGACCTTTGACTTTCAGTGCCTTAATCTTTATCTTTACCATCTTTTATCGAATATTGATGATTGTTCGACTGAGTATAGGATGGCGTCAATGAGGACGTGCAAGCGTCGGCAGATGAGCACCAGTAGAGTATTGTAGAAACAGGATCACTGGGAGTAAGGGATGTGGCGGAGATCCAAAGAGCGGCCGGTTGTGCGATAGTGCGATCCGTACGGTAGTGTACACTAGCAAGAACGGATATCCAGGGATTCCACATGAAGCACATCCTAACTGCCGCTCGTGTCCACGTGAGGTCTCGTGGTAATCGAGGCAGTCCTGCCAATGCCACCAAACCCAAGGGAAACAATTTTTCGAAAGCACAAACTCCACCGTCCTGCCGCAACATTCCGATCACCGTCGCCTGTTTTTGCAGCCCTGAAACAGATGAACGGTAACGATGGCACTGTAAATTCCATCATGTATCTCAGCATGCCCCTATCGATCCGGAGAAACTACAACAAAATTGTGGTCAAAGTGCTCCTTCCGACAGCAATCGGACCTAGGACCTCCCGAATGTAAGCCTCTTGTGTTGCCGCAGACTAATTTCACGGGCGTGTATACAGATGCTTTTGTTCTTAATCGTCTTTTCACATAAAAGTGGCCGTACAGATTGTTCTGAATTTTTTGTACTACGTGGGTACTCTGATATATATTCGTATGTGACTCACCTTGAAAAATTGACAATGTGACACCGTAATTATTTTACACAACGTGGTTTTGTACTGGTCCGCAAAATCAATTTCAGCATCTCACTTTGTAGAGTTTTCTATAACTTCTATTCAAGCACGATTTCAACATTAACGTCCTATCAAGATTTTCTTGTTATTTACACATTAAAAGGAATGAATATTTAAGAAGTTGTAGCAATTTTAGTTACTATTATTTTTGTAAGTAAAGCGGTTGTCTTCAGAAACACTAGATAGTTAATTTTATAATTAAATTGATGTCACAACTAAGGTGTTAACAGCAGTAAAGCGAAACTATCTTCTATCACTTGATTTACTTCAGCTCTACACAAATCTTCCTCATTACCAACTTCATTGGCTGTAGTACATTTCCTTACTACCCCGTTTCGCCTGCCTCGGTAGCGTAGATGGTAGCGTGTCTGCCTCACGTTCAAGAGGTCCGGGAACCTTGGTCAAGCTGAGTTACATGGATAAGGTTTTTTCAGGGTTTTCCCTTATCCTTAAAGACGAATGTCGGGTAACTCTAAATTCCATGGACCCCGGACTCATTTGAGCATCATTTCACTAATTTCATTCATCGTCCGATATGACTTAACGTTGGATGACGCAAATTACAAAAAAAAAAATAAATAAATAAATAAATAAATAAATAAATAAAGCTACCCCGTTTCCGTCTAGTAGGAATTGATTTATATTCGAGAGACATCAGAGGCATTCATCTTGCACCAAATTTTACTCTTAAGACGATGCTATTTGCGGATGACCAAATAATTATAAGTAAAACTGAAGACGAGCTGCAAAGAGCAGTATATATTTTACAGAAGTTATGTAAGAATTATGATTTCAAAATTTCCACAAATAAAACAAAAAAATGGCGTTTCTATTATCTTAGAGCAAGTTACGGGTTTTAAATATTTGGGAACATATGTCAGTTATAAATATGAAAATTATTTTAAAAATAAATTACCAATGTTTCAACAAATATGCGGCATAATAAATAGAAGCTTAAAAACTAAAACCAGAAAAGAAACACGGATGAAATTTTATAAAGTAATGGCTGTGCCTGCTTTTCTTTTTGGTTCTGAAGCATTGACATTAACAAAAGCAGACAAAAACAAGATACAGGCTGTCGAAATGAGATTTTTAAGAGCAGTAAAAGGATGTACTCCTTTAGATGAAATCCCAAATGAAAAAATAAGAGAAGATTTAGAAATAAGTTCTTTAGAAGAAAAAATAATAAATTATAGAAATGAATGGAGAGCATATTGAGAGAATGCCGAGAAATAGGATCCCAAGAAGAGTTACAAACTATAAACCTAGAGGAAAGAGACATCCGGGAAGACCACGAAAACGATGGTCAGACATGTTTTAAGCCGGACCAGGCAGAATTGCCTAGCCCTTGGAGTGAAGAATAATAATAATAAGAAGAAGACATCAGAATACCTTCCTCGTGAGGAGTAAGTCCACTTTACTGCTATGATCATCTTAGTTGCAGTAATTACAAAATTGGCTATAGCTATAGTTCCGATCAGAATTCAAGCTGAAGGAACAGGCACTGATTAATGTAATAATATTAAACGTTGTATATGATATCTTTTAATGTTTATAAATACCAGAGAGAGAAAAAAACGTTTAAGTAAAAAAGAAAAATTGTATTACATGTATGTAAGTTGTATGGAGAGTAGAGAGAGAGAGAGAGAGAGAGAGAGAGAGAGAGAGAGAGAGAGAGATAGGAGAGACTGAATGTAACATGGAAAGGGTTAACAGGAAGGACAGAAAAACGGATATTCAGAGGTAGGGAGAGAGAAGGAGATGGGAGGAAGACAGGGATAGAGAAGTAAGTATCTACGCATTTAGAGCAATAATGCGATGAGAGCCATGGGTTCTGCCAGTGATGGATTTAATTATCAGTGTAGCAATAAACTCATGAAGGGAAGGGGGACGAATGGCACATATTTAGATATGTGCCGTAACATGTGGCTTTTGGGCCGAAATTTCATTTTAAGGTTCCAAGTATTTGTAAGGTTAGCACAAATTTGAGTTCATACGTCAGCTCTCTAAACTGAACATTGAACAATAGTCTGTAAAACGGGTAAGAAGTAAAGGAAGCCACCCGACTGTTGTGCTCTATATGAAGTGTCCCGTTAAACTGAGCAAGGTTATTCAAGATAATATACATTCCAGAGTTATAGAATATTGTAATTTTGCGCTGCATTATTGCTCTCCTCAAAGGAAAGTGAAACTTTTCAAAACATTTGCAAGTGCACCTTGACATTGTTTTCCCTGACAAGAACCGCCAAGGACCCCATTATTCTCCAAAGTTACGCTTTTGTCATGATGAAAACTCTTCTGGGAAAAGGCTTTGACAAAGCACAAAGGAGAACTGTTTGTTGTTTGTACCTGGAAGTTTCGGATCTTTTTTTTTTTTTCTTTCTCTTCTTTCTTTTAAAAAAAGAAGTAGTGAAAAGAATAGAGAGGACAAATTATATTGGCAAATCATTTAGTGTGTGTGACATTGGAGTGGTGTTTTGGCCTTGACATGTGACAGTTGGCCGGCCAGCCTTTTGAAACTGGATCCCGAACTGGAATCTACCTGCTGCTCAAGAGTAGTCACAAAAACAAATTCCAAACAGCCAGAAGATGATGGAGGAGGTCTATCTTCGTATCAAGTGCGTTCTTTTCTTAGCAACTGACGACTTTAGGTGTCTGGGACCCCAAGACTTTGACATTATATTGTATTCTCTCTGGAAACTTGATAGTCGTTCGATGTTAGAGGAAGAAGTGACTTACGTCTGTTCATGTGAATGATAAATGTTTTAAATTAGCAGCATTGTGGGGCTCCACACAATGAAATGTAAACGCTGATGCAACGTAAACACCCAAACGTTGAACTTTTTAAAGAAAATGCAGCAAATTAAATACCTGGCTCAGAAAGTATTAGTGTCCACTTTAAAAATCTCTTATAACAAAGCCCGCCTCGGTAGCGTGATGGTAGCATGTCTGCCTCGCGTTCAAGAGATCCCGAGTTCGAATCTCGGTCAGGGTGAGTTACCTGAATAAGGTTTTTTCCGGAGTTTTCCCTAATACTGATAGACGAATGTCGCGTAAGTCTAAGCTCCATGGACCACGGACTCATTTGAGCATCATCACAAATTCCATCCATCGTCCGATATTGACTTAGCGTTGGAGGACGTAAATTACAAACAAACAAACAAACTTATAACAAATTAAAGGAGGAAAACAAATTATTTTTAATGTGCCAAATGAACAAACCGTGTTTTAGTTTATGTATTCCAACATTTAATAACGCATTTCTCTGCAATCCTTTATACATTTTTTAAACCTTTATCATTTTTTTTAATATGTGTTGTTTACAACATTATTTTAGGTGGCCGTTTTATATAACACCTGAATTTACTATGAAAACGAATTTTAATCTGAAGAAGGAAGAAATGCCTTTGAGGAATTATAAACGTTTTTTATTTTCCTGAGCTATCTCAGAAATGCTTCAGTTAAAACCAAAGATTGTCGTCATTATGAGGTATCTTATAAAAATACTCTATTATATGTACATAAAATTATTTTAATGCCAAAAATTAAAACGTTGTAAAATAGGTGTACTATTTAAAACAGTATAAAACAATATAAACCAAATATTTTGGGAAAATACCAGGAATATAAACTAAAATACAAGTTGTCCTTTTGGACACTAAATACGAGAACTTTATCTCCATTAACATGCATACTAGGATGTTTTTAAATTTAGGCCAATACTTTCTGAAATCATTAAAAATAAGGAAATTCAAAACTTTCATGTTTGTTTAATTGATGGAAATTAATCATTTCTTCACACTAATCGTACATATGCTAAGGTTTTTGATAGATAGAGCCAACATGAAAAATTGAATGCCATGGCCGGGATTCGAACCACGGATCTCCTGATTTCCGTCCAGTCGCTCTAACCCATTGAGCTACCATAGTCAACGTGCCGTCCTGACATTAAATTCTCCATTTGACTCGTAAGTACTTGAGTCCCAGGGACATATACCAGTCAACTGGAGAATTTAATGTCAGGACGGCACGTTGACCATGGTAGCTCAATGGGTTAGAGCGACTGGACGGAAACCAGGAGATCCGTGGTTCAAATCCCGGCCATGACATTGAATTTTTCATGTTGGCCCTATTCCATGTTTGTGCTTGCGTAATTCAAAGAGGGTGTGCGATCGCAATACACGACGTTTCTCTATTACGGCGGAGAACACTGCTTTCACTTTCCGAGTTAAATGAATATGCAAGATACATAACACCACTCATCAAGTAACTTATTGTACCGTAGCGCCATTAGGAGGGCAACGAAAGAAGGAAGCCAGCTCTAAAGAAAAGCTCTGTTTACGTTATAAGTTTCGTTTATCTACCTTAACATCAAACGTTTTGAAACTTAAACATTTAACTCAAATAAGTGTAATGTTCATCTGTTGTATAATTCGCATAAATTAATAATCTTGAAAATGCTTAAGACAAGAGATTACCTAAGAAGTGCTTACTCTTGCTACAAATTGTTTTTTAAGTTTCAGTATTCCAAATATATTTATTGTGCCTTCCAATTGTTTTAAGAGATCGTTTAAATATAGCTATTTAAAGGGCTGAACAATCCTAACTTCTAATCCGTCGCTTCTTTGTACTATTCATCATCCTAAACAGGAACGAAGAGGACTTATTAGGCACTCAGTAATACTTTGTGTCATTTTTGAGAGGATAGAAAGCAATACTGTCTTTTTAAAGGGGGAAATTGAATATATTCGCCCTCCAATCTGATCTATACACATTTATTTATAGGATTTTGATTTTGATTACAAATTCGCGCCAGAAACTTTACTCAAAATCTCTTAATCCTTATATTTCCTCCATCGCTAGTTCTTTTTTTATTTAGATCCTGCAACGTTGTCATATCAAACGGGTGAAATAGGTGAAATGATGCTCAAATGAGCCCGGGTGTATAGAGCTTAGAGCTACCAGTCATTCATCTTTCAGGATAAGAGAAGACACCGGAAACAGATATCTTATCCTGACCGAGATTCGAACTCGGGACGTCTTGAACGTGAGGGAGACACGCTACCATCTACGCTACCGAGGCGGGCATCACTAGGTTGCCTAATGTAGAGGAAGTATGGAGCTCCCAGAGAAATTAAATATGGCGTTTATATAGCAAAAGTTTACAAATCACGTTTCATAATGTTCATCGAAAGGATAGCAAGAAATGTCAATCATGGCACAGAAATAGCAGTAAGTCAATATTGTGAGCGGCTAATGCAAGATTCAACGTGTAAGGGTGACAAAGGAATATTTCTACGATTTCGTCTTAGTATGCGAAACATTTTAAAATACATCGCCAATAAAGATCAGTTCAATTTTGTGGATTAGAACTGTAATGGTTAAGCTGCCCAGATCATAGAAATAAAAATACTTTCTTTGGAGTGGAGTGGAGGGGGGAGCACGACATTTACAAGAAGGGTAAATGCGTCAGGAATGTGTCTGCATTCATTATCTACCACCAAATGGAAGAAGCACTCCTGTCGATGCTGTGGGTATCCATTTTGTAAACACAGCTTTATGTTAAGTAGTGTCAAAACTGCTTCTTGCTTCACCCGTAAAATTTACTTTCCATCACCTATATTTAACGTCTCAAATGTTTCGAGGTCCTATAAATCAAAAACCGTTTCAGAAAGTTGGCTATGTATCTTTGTATGAAAAGTGTAATTCCAAAAAGAAAGGCTAAATAAGCAACAAATTAGCTAATGTTAGGCGGAATTTCAAGGGGGGATATTTTAAGAAAATAACCCCATCCAAAATAGCATCCTAAAGAATTTTAGGTAAGGAGATGAAAGAGTGAGAGTCTGGTATGAGAAATAACACACACACACACACACACACACACACACACACACACACACACACACACACACACACACACACATATGTGTCCGTTAATATTCTTACAGGTCTTGATTAGTTTTGAGTTTTAGGTAATTTTCGAAAGTAAAAATAATAAATAAAATCTTATCATAGAAAGCTAAACCCTCATAAATATATTTTACAAAGTGCACGTAATAACATGAACATTATCGACCTGCTTTTCCACACGCTTGATCCTACGAAATAATACTTATTATCGACTTTTTGTAACTAATTGAAACTGCTTTTTCAGAAATTATATTAAGAGAAAGTATATATTTAAACTAATTATTTATTAAATAAATGTTCATAGATAGAATATCCCTGAAAATGTTACACGTGCAAGTTTTCGCTTGGTTCAGGGGTCCAGCAAAGTTATCGGTCTATTTCAGGTGAAAATCCGAAATTAGTTTTTTGGACAAAAATTTCCTCCAAAAAGGAACTATGTGTACTAAATAAAAAGGAAATAAGGAACCATTTTAAAATTTTGAGCATATTAAGTTTTACATAATTGTTTTGTTTTTAAAATGTTTCACGTTCTTTGATCAATTAGTTCACATCGGACAATGAATGATAACAATGCAATGGTGCTCAAATGAATCGGGGATGCATAGAGATTATAGTTGACAGATATTCATTTTGCAGGACAAGGGAGGAACCCGGAAAGACATTTTCAGATAATTTATCCTATCGAGATTCGAACTTGGAGCCTATTAAACGTCAACCAGACATAAGTAATTTGTCTCTGTGTACTTCACATGAATAGAGAGATACTCTAACGAGTTTTTCGGACTTACATGTTTTATTTTGTGCCCTTATTTCTCTGAACTTATCTACCTATCTTTCACTAGAACACCTATGCGTTCGAACTGTTAACGTTAGAGACCCCTTCATGGCTGCTCCGTCGTCTTCTAAATCTGTTCTCCCTTGGAGTCCTTGTTCACATCGCTTACTGTAAGGGATCAGTGGTAGAAACATAAAGGAAACATATCAGCAAATTCAATTAAGTTCATTAAAATGTGCAAGGCCTCATTGGGACCGCCTCGGTAGCGTGGTGGTAGCGTGTCTGCCTCACGTTCAAGAGGTCCCGAGTTCGAATCTCGGTCAGAGTGACTTACCTGGATAAGGTTTTTTCCGGGGTTTTCCATTATCCTCAAAGACGCATGTCGGGTAACCCTAAGCTCTATGGACCCTGGGCTCATTTGAGCATCATTTCACCCATTTTATTCACCGTCCGATATGACTTGACGTTGGAGGACGTAAATTACAACAACAACAACAACAACAACAACAAAATCCTTTAACGGTGATTTAGCACTTCGTGAATTTCAGTAGTTTCTTCATCGGAAAAATTTGTTAGTGACAAACATTTCTCTGAGCGGCATGTTCCTATAGTTAGGACCTACAAAACGCCTAAAACTCTGTAATGTCAGAAGGTGTGTAAAAATAATGTTCTACTGATGTTTAAAATGTTCCTCCTACTTGTGTGTCTAGTTAACACAGGAACTAAAACTGAAAAATACTGAAGCTGCTTAAGTTGGTCGTTAATATGAGTTATACGTTTGGATCTTCATCCACAACACGTGGCACATCTCGTATTCAAATAGAATGCATTTAACGGGAATCGATTCCGTCCATACACAATGAAGGGTATTAGCGCTGTCTGTTGCGGTTATGTTGATGGGAATAATAGATCGTCTGGGAACTGTGCATTCTGTTCATCAGATGAGTCCTCCTCGTATCATTACCAGAAACTATACTGCCTTAGGTGGTCGCGCCATTTTTTGCTCACTGCTATCATCCCAGCTGTCGATCGATCAATTCAACACCGTTGAGATTTTGTCTTTGAGGCAGTTGTTTGCTTAAAGTAATGGAAGTTGTAGCGTTTTATTTTTAACTGAAAGTTTTGCATCCAAAATAAAATGTTATGGCAATGGGCTTTATGTTATACAATAAAGCATTATGTGCTCTTCCACTTTGTCTTGGATGCTTATATAATGTTTCTATTTTCAGTTAAATGAAATGGAGTGTCAGGACGACAAGAAATAGCATTTTCCACCCATATTCGACCATGCAGCTTCTGTGGTAGCTTTAACACATCGATTAAATAGAAAAAGCAGAAAGTGTCGAATATGCTGTCGACTTGACGCTGCACTTTAATAACCTGAAAAGAACAAACAGTACACTCACTGTTTTGTACAGCACATAATGCTTTATTGAATAATATAAAATCCATTTCCGAAATATTTTATTTTACTCGCAAAACTTTCACCCAAGGAAAAAGACGCCAGACTTATGGACTAACACATTATTAGAGCAAATTTTGTGTAACCACTAAGCAAAACGTCTCTATAAGGATGACCAGAGCTTTTGCTCAGGGAATATGAGAATTGCTGTCTTTATCCCCGAATATAAGACACAAAGAATTATTTTTCCACTATTATATTTATGTTATCTATCGGTCATCTACACTACTTAGAGAAAGTATTGCGTTCCACCCAAAATGTTTATATCAAGATTTCACGGAGCATTAATGTTTAAGGATTGTTAAACCACCGTTTCCCAAAAGAAGTTTAGAAAAAATCTCTTTGAACTTGTTTGTGAACACCACAAGCGAATTGGGAAGATCTTTAAGGATCCGACATGAAGCTCTTTAAGAAAATCCTTCAAATTAAATCACCTTTTACACGGAAAAGCATCTCGTTATTCTTGATTTTCTGTAATATTATAAAAACTGTATTAAGACACCAAATTTTAAATATATGATTATTAAACTGCATATACTACATTTTCAGTCAACAACTATTCATTTTTAATGAATAGCTTATTAGCCTGAATGTTGATAAATCACTAGGAATAGACCAAAGCTTACACATTAAATATGTAGAGCTCAGTGAAATAAGCATTTAATGTAATATCAGTAGTTTTCGACATATGTTAATTGTTGTATTGTTACATAGTATTTCCAAGTTTAACTGTAATGTGATATCTATACTAAGTATCTTATGCGATTGTTCTTTTTCTCCTTATAGTTTCAGCAGTAACAAACGGAAAGAAGAAAATGCAAAACTAAAATGTTCACGTTGCTAAATTTAAGATATTTCCTAATCAAGTGCTTATCAATTGTCATGAATCACTAACATGAATGGAAAAAGCACTTTTTGTATGAATACTGTAACACACTCCGCGTGCACCAAGCGGTAAATACGATGACATGGTCTACATACGTTTCAGATAGTGAGAATTCCATTGTAAGAAAAATAAAAACAAAATAGTTCCAAAACTTTTCAAGAAGACCAAATGGCACTATAAGGAAATTATGGTCATCTCAATGGCACTGTCAACAGGTATTGTGGTGCCCTTGGATACCTACAGCGATCCTGCTTTGTTCAAGTTTCATTGCTTGTGTTGCGCTTCAATTATTTCCAACAGCACATAACCTACGGAAATAATTTTTTTCAGAGATATTTATGATTTAAATTATTACGTTATTAAATCAATAAGGGAGCCCTTCAATGAACATCTGATAAAACGTTCCAAAAATATAATTTTACTTTTTTACTCAGAAAAACTGTTGATTTCAAATGCTAGGCTTTGGCAATGAAGCCATTAGCTCTCTTGCTCTCCAATATTTCTGTGTAGTGGGTCCGGCAGGTAGGGCTTCACAGGTTAAAAGATGTTCTTCAGTCATTTCCTTTTCTTTGTTGCACAGAGGACAATTTGGACTTGTATAAATTCCTATTCTGTGTAAGTGTTTGGCCAAATAATCATGTTCCGTAAGTAATCTAAAATTTGCTACTGCAGCTTTACGTGGGATTTCTGGAATTATTTCTGGATTTTTAATTAAAATGTTCCATTTTTTATCTTTGGCTTTGTTAGATATTGATTGGTTTTGTTTGTTTTTATATTTGTTTTTGATTAATCTTTTTATGGATGTAAAGGGTTTTTACTTTTGCTCTGAATTAAATTTGCAGCTTTTTGGCAAGAAAATCAGCAGATTCATTTCCAGCAATTCCACAATGTGCAAGTATCCACTGTAATATAATCCTTTTCTGTAGTTTTTGAAGTTGTTGGATCATTTTGTGACATTCTTTAATTTGGATTGACCTCATTGTATATGAACTTATTGCACATAGTGCTGCTTTAGAATCAGAAAGTATGACAGCATTTTTGAATTTATCTATTCTGTATAGAAGGTGTTGGAGTGAAATATGAATAGCCGTTACTTCTGCATCAAAATTTGTTGTGTGGTATCCTGCTGGTTGATAGAATGAGAACAGTGCACACTTAATTCCTGCTCCTGAGTTGTAGTCCAAGTTAGATCCATCTGTGCAGATATGTAACCATTCTTCAGGTGGTATCTGTTGTTCACAGTTTCTAATGCTTGTGCTTTTATTACAGGTTTGGAAGTTTCAGATTTTGTAACTTATTGTTCTAAATCTAATTGAATATTAATTGGTTCAAGGTCAGTAGGTTTTCTTTGATTAAAATGGTTTCTTTAGGATTAGGAAGATTCAGATCTGTTTTTAATTCCATACTCAGAAAAACTAAAACTTACAGATTCATAGTCGGTATAAGTTTTTTCTACTATCTTCGGATTTAAACACCTCTTAGCGTGATTTAATTGTCCTTATTTTGGTAAGTTCATAGGAAATTTAAAGCTTAATATTATTATTATTATTATTATTATTATTATTATTATTATTATTATTATTATTATTATTATTATTATTATTATTATTATTATTATTATTATTATTATTATTATTATTATTATTATTATTATTATTATTATTATTATTATTATTATTATTATTATTATTATTATTATTATTATTATTATTATTATTATTATTATTATTATTATTATTATTATTATTATTATTATTATTATTATTATTATTATTATTATTATTATTATTATTATTATTATTATTATTATTATTATTATTATTATTATTATTATTATTATTATTATTATTATTATTATTATTATTATTATTATTATTATTATTATTATTATTATTATTATTAATATCATCATCATTATTATTTTATTTTTTATTGAGAAAAATAAACTGAGCAGCATCTCACATTACCATTACCATGTAATTACTACATGCTTTATCTTCCGAGACATCAGTTCAGAACGACTTCCATTGCATTAGCCAGAGTACATGGAAAGCCTAATCTTGTATTGTATGTAAACATTTCTTTTTTCTTGAGATTTATAGTATAAGAAATCTTCCGTACGACAGATTTTTCATCCAATTTGTTTGACATTTTCAATGTAAGTTGTTGATTCGTCCAAAAGTTCTAAGGGTGTATTTTCTGCATAGCTAACATAGTTTTCAGTTAGTTTTATTTTTAAAAATGTATTTTTAATTTTGTTTAAAGTTGAAATGACATAAGTTTTATTTTTTTCTGGAAATCTATGGAAATACTGCATAATACTAAAGTTTGAAAGATAAATGTTTAAAGACTGACCTTATATTTACAATTTTAAAAATGTTAGTGATGGGGACCCTTTCTCAAATATTTTTGTTTCCAATGTATTTTGAGCATACTAATAATCGTAGCTCAATCTGTGACATCGAAGTGGCAGTGGCCTCTTGTCAGTAAATGTAGAATTGTGCAATATTGAAGTTTCGTTTTAGGATAAAGTTGCCAGAAAGCTCAGTTTGGTGTACAACACTATTATTCACAGTTGTTTAACTTACTTGAATCAAATATAAAAATGCTTATAATAATTCTTCATACCATTACATGCAGAAATGCTTGCCTTTTTAAGCTTTGGATACTGGCGGTGCTAATTAGTAAGACGTCGTATTTGTTAAGAATTTACATTGGTATCTTTGTTGAGCATAAACTTTTTGTTAACCATAAACTCTTTGTTTATTTCTACCAATCATTGTGTTGCATTAATACAAACAGTGCCAAATTCTATGTGTGAAGTTGTGTTTTTATAAATTCAAGGCTAGAGATGCAGTAAGCATTTAAATTGAAGAAAATACCGAGATGGCAAGAGTTACGGTTTCGTGGACTATAATCGCTGTTATAGCAATACTTATATTGCAAAAACAACAACCTAACAAAAAAAAATAACTGAGGTAGTCAACAAAAACTTTCCACGCAATTCAAAAGTTAACACAGAATAGTTCTAAGTGATTTTGTAGATAACTGCACACAGGATCTTTCAGTCAACTGCATCTAGTATTCTCCAAATCTAGTTTGCGAATTATTCTTTTTAATGTGATGGATACTCATATCCTTTAACAGCAGTTTTCAGTGACCTCAAAATGCGATTATTTGCAGAAAGCTCCGTTTGATCTATTATGTTGGCAGTAGCGTATTCAGTACTGGGAGGGGGGACTGTATAGGGGTAAATGACGTTTTTGTGTTTACAGTATTAGGAAATCTGAAGAAAGACCTTGCTATATCAGAAGGCCATATTGCCAAAACGTTCTATTGTTTAATCTTAACCATTATCTAAATATCATTTTTGCAACCAGCCGAGAATCCCTCAAATAAATGCGTGCAGTAGGTATATCATATATTCTAGCACTAAAGTATATTATTGTATGTAATTCAGGACATTACTTTGAATCATACATTACTTTGTATAAAATTTCAACTATGTATGTACGAGGGCTGTTCAACAAAGAATGATCACAATTTTTTGTGACAACGTATCTTTACTCATCCTCATAATTTTGATAGTCCCTCTCAAAATGGTCTCCCCTGAATGCAATGCACTTGACCCAGCGTTTCTGCCGGTCTTCAAAGACATGCTGGAAACCATTTTTTGAGAGATCCTTCAAAATCGCCTCCGCAGCCTCCACCACTGTGTCTGATGATGAATAATACCTCCCAAGAAGGCGTTTCTTCAAGTTAGGGAATAGAAAAAGTCATATGGGGCTAAATCCGGACCATAAGGAGGGTGAGGGATGTTGTTTCACGTTGATTTTTGCAAGATATTCAGCAACAACATTGGCAATATGCGGCCGCGCGCATTATCGTGGTGCAGCATCCAGCCTGCTTCATGGAAATATGGTCTTTCGCGCCTGATATGGACTTGCAATGTTTTAGGGATATCCCTGTAGTATTGTCTAGTTACTGATGTGTGTACAGATACAATATGCCGATAAACCATTCCATGATTATCAAATAATGAGATGACCATAACTTTCGCAGCAGAAGCAATCCCTTTTGCTTTTTGGGGAGTTGGTGATGAAGGAGATTTCCACACCGAGCTTTGCTGTTTGCTCTCAGAATCAAAATGATGTAGCTAAGTTTCACTAGCAGTGATTACGTTAGAAAGAAACTCCGGATCTTCCTCTAACATCAACTTTAACTGCGTGTTACCTCCATTGCAGCGGTAGGCGATACTGAATATGTCCGAACTTGCCTGGTTCTCACAAGCGGGAACCAGGAGTACCAACAATGAAACTACTACTACTAAATGTGTGTTTTATATTAATCTAACAGAATATAATAAGATTGAATTTTAGTGTGAAAAATTATGACCGTAAGCATATTGTCATCATTCTTTATTGAACAGTCCTCGTATGTCTGTATAGCAATAGGTAATTGTTGTAGGTGAGCGGACCGACGAAAGAAGTTAATTGAGAAACAGGGAGCGCACCTTTTAAAGGATCAATGTTTGGTAGGCTCACCCTTAAAGTTTACAAGTAGGATGTGTTTTTCATGGTAGTCAGTGAAGAAAGGGAAGGGCACTGGAGCGGAAAATATGGCAACCCCACTCGGTTTTCTTTTGTCATGCATGTTGGTAAGCGGACACGATTAAATGTCTGTCCCATCAGTGGCGATGATATTTTTCAGCTTCACCTTTTATTACAATATCTATAAGCGCGTGTCTAAAACGTAATGAACGATTTGCTCATCGTAGCTTATTAACACGAGTGCATCTATTTATTACAGTAAAGAAAATATTATAGTAAAATACAATTAAACATTGCAGATAAAGGATTTAACAGAAATTGTTTTTATAAACATGACTTGAAAGAAAAAGGGAATTTCCACACTTTCTATTCGGTAGACATTCTTCTAAGAAAATAACGCTTATGTATAAATGTTTTAAACTTAAAGATATCATAAATGAAATCACAAGTTCTAACTAATGGACGGTTTAAGTTAGAGCAAATCACTTGGGTTCGCAATACCTGTAATTAATACTAAATATAATTCCTCACATTACACAATGGCTGAAATTACACAACAGAACTACAGCAGGACATGAGTCTTATAGGAAAACTGAGTTTGACTATGCCAAATACATTCCATGCGGGAGTAGAACAGAACTGTAATGAACTAAACCTACATTTCCTACACGTTGTAAACCACAAACATCAAATAAGTTTTAATAGCTCATATTAAACCTTAAAGATAACACATAGGTATACGTTTTACTGGGTAAATATAATGCTCTGCTTTGTTATTCTGGTTAAATCCTCTTCAAGTGATGAATCATGCTCACACATATTTTTCTACTTCCTTAATCAAAAAGTGGTTCATGAGTTCACATTAAGTTACTCGTTATGACTTTTCGTCTAGAAAATAATAAACTAATTAATATGGACTTGCTTGCCACCGCGATTCATAGGATACCTTTGTAACTAAATAGATAACGGAGAAGGATTGCATTGCTCGGAGGGGATTCGGACCTCGACCAGACTGGTCTTTTGTACCTATATCCTAGAGGAGCAACCACGGGAGGGAGAATGAGCTGAGAGGAGACATATCGACCGACCCCAAGGTGTCACTACAGTACAGAAGGTGGTTTCTCTACACTTTACTAAATAGAAACTCCCCGGCGGTCCAGGACAATCATCAAGAGGCCGGTTCAGAGACCGAAGGCCGCCCACCCTGCCCCCAGAGCAAGGAAGACTGCAGGCAGGCTTGCACAAACGGCATCAAGCCAGCCGCTTTCCTGAATCGGCCCACTAGGCCAACTCGGAGATCGGAGGAGCAAGTGTTAATTCAGAGCATATCATCCCGCCTTGCACCGCCGAGACTCCTGCCGACACGTTTACCCTGAAAGAAACCACCAGATGAGTGATGATATGAACTGATAATGGAGATACAATGGAGAGACAGGAAATTCGGAGAATATAATTAACTTACCCAGGATCCGCCTAACGATTCGGGAAAACTCCCGAAAAAGCCCATGGATCAGGTAGGTCGACCACGGTAATCGAACCCGGACCTCCCGATTGTGGGACGAAACCGCCTGAGCCATCCCGCTCGGTAACAGAGAAATAAGTATCGCATAACATGATTTGTGGATGGTGTATGACAGTTCAACCAGGAAAACTTAAAAAAAAAAAAAAAAAAACAAGGAATATTTTTAGAAAGTCTAATGCTATAGATAAGTGCATTAGTGTAGGCTCTTTGTGCTTCCAGAAGAAAGGGATGAAATGATGGGCACATTGATGTGCGCTACCAAGACGAAGGCTATTCCCAGCAGTCCCGCTAAGCGCATGAGAGAAACCTTTCCTGAGCACAAATTGCACCGTCCTGCCACAACACACCAACCGCTGTTGCCTATAACCCTGTAACAGATGAAATGGAACAAATGAAAGATAATTATGGGGAATTTAAGCGATGAGCATCAAATTCGTAATAGAAGCAAAACGACTTCAATATTGCTACGGGAGAGCCACGCAAACATTCCATGATCAGAGTGGCCAAAGCGATGGGAATCGAAACTGGGACCGCACACCTTACCTCGGAGCCATCTCTCAAACGTTATGTGTCTTTCTCTACTCACTCTTATAAAACTATTTTTATAAACCCTTATTTCTCTATGTACTCCAATATTGACAATTTTATGGCATATTATATTGTAGGTACAATGAGAATAGACAGGTAGAGTAAGCTTAAGCGATAGTCAAGTCTTTTAACAGCTGGCTAGCAGGGCAGCAATGTCAGGGGTAAGAATGTGTAAACATAAACTGGAGATGTCAGTCAGATGGTTAGAAAAAATGTATGAAGCGATCGTTGAATCCAGAACAATGTGGGGCACATCAGAGATAGGAACACAATTAGACCAGATGTATGGATTGTTTTGCAAAGAACTACTAGGGCTGCCAAAATCGGCACCAAGAGAAGCGGCATTACTAGAGCTAGGTAATACGAGGTATAAGTGTATTAAAGGGAAGAAAGGGGAATTAATGAATCTGTGTATGAAGCAACAGAAAAGCATTAAGAATACAAACTGTTAGTGGTCGAAATTGGAAAGAAAGGTTTCGAAGATAGGTATGGGGGATTTATGAAGAGCAGATGAGACAAATCATAGCGTTTTTTTGGAAGGAAGTGAGAAAAAAGAGTACAAAACATAGACAGGCAGGAGAATATAGGGAAGTATAAAAGAAAATAAAACTTTGAAATGTTATAAGTAATTAAAGACAGAATGGGGTAGGAAAAAATATATAGAGCAATGTAACAAAACTGGAAGAGAAGGTACAGCGTGGATGAGAGTAGGAATAATATATCTAAAAGGGTTGAGAAGTAATGATGTAGGAATATGTGAATTTTGTGGACATGAAGAGAGCACTGTTCATTACCTGATAGAAAGTAAGGAGTTAATAAATTGCAGGGAAAAATATGGGATAAGAAATGGGACAGTGTGACCAAAGAGGTAGTGGCATTACGCATGCTAACGGGGATGAGGGGAAAGAAAAATAGATGTATGGGAGAATTCTTATATAGGTTAAGAGAAAAGTGGATTAGGGTAAAAGAAGCGGAGGTCAAGAAGAAATGACACCAAGCTGCTCAGGAAAACCAAAGGCTTATGGTCAGGGGACCTGAGTCAGCGAGTAAATCTTAGGTCAGCAATTTCATTTATTTGAACAGAATATATAGTAAGTGCATGTACAATATTAGAGTTATTATAGTGAAACTATAATTGAAACTGTACAAATAAGTAAATCCAAATAAATCTAAATCTAAGAGCTGGCTGCTATGTGATACATTTGAAATTACATTCTCTTTGCACAAACAGGAAAAAAACGAATGACTTCACATTTGAGAAATGTGTAAGTATTAGAACATTCAAAGCAATAACAAAGAATATCTTAGAAATAGGTATTAAACTTATAATTATTTGATACCTACAAATTCTGTGAGTTAAAGAGATTTGTATTTTTGAATAATAATAATAATAATAATAATAATAATAATAATAATAATAATAATAATAATAATAATAATAATAATAATAATAATAATAATAATAATAATAATAATAATAATAATAATAATAATAATAATAATAATAATAATAATAATAATAATAATAATAATAATAATAATAATAATAATAATAATAATAATAATAATAATAATAATAATAATAATAATAATAATAATAATAATAATAATAATAATAATAATAATAATAATAATAATAATAATAATAATAATAATAATAATAATAATAATAATAATAATAATAATAATAATAATAATAATAATAATAATAATAATGTTTTGTGCATTACTTATGGCATACCAATTATGAAAAACTCAATGAGAATGAACAATCTTCAAAGACTATTCCAAGAAATTGCACTATATGCATTTGATTTGTCACGAAAATATATTAAAGCTACGGTGATTTAATTTAAATAGAGGAACTTTTAAAAAAATCAAAATTTTGACAGTATGTTGCATGTGAAGGGTAGCTTAGGATGGAGTTCTACATTCGTAAATGTTTGTGTCGTATTCTTAGAAGACTTGAGTAACAAATTTGCTTTTCTAACCGGCTTTCCGTTGTTGAGTTATATCACTCACAGACTTGCGCAGACATAGACACACGTACATAGTGCAATACTTCATCTGTAGAGAAGGTAAGGTAAGATAATGTGGGAACAGATATGAATTTTGGCATCGCGGTCATCTGGCCTCTTGTACGTATGTTCCTCTTAGGAGGAGTGTCTCAGGATAAAGTGGTTAGGCTAGGGTTGCCGATCCAGGAGCCACGACATAGCACAGGGCAGGGTCCGTAACATTTAAGCATTGAACCTCCCCGGTGGCGACTAGTTCAGCCGGCAGCTTCACCCGCAGAAGCCGGAAAGCCCTCCTGCTGGAACAAAGATTTATAGAATACAAATTTTCTTTTATACAGCGCCTGAGACATCTGTCAACATGGGGAAACTCTAAAAGGAAGAGCGAAATGAAATGACAATGGAGATTAAATGAAAGGAGTGGAAATTCGGAGGATGTAATGATCATTTCAAACATGCGCCTAGCGACTCGGTGAAACTCCGTAAAGATCCATAGGTTAGGAATTTGAGTCCCGGAAATCGAATGCAGGACTACCCGTATGCGGGTCACAGACGCCATCTCACTGAGTGCGCAGTATAGAAAAGAAAAGTTATAAGGAAGGAACAATATGCTTTTGTTAAAATAGTTTGTAGAAGAGTGAATAGAGAAAGCCACGAGAAATCAAATAATCCCATATTTTTGCTTCTCCTTCTCAAGAGGGCTTTGCTATGTCTTCTGAAATCACTTTTCGTTCCTTTAATAAACATTTGAACCTTATTTCCGCATGCTGTACATATGAGAGTTGTTTGATAAGTCTGGTAAATTTTCATGAAGGGATGGAATTTTTTCTTCCAACTTTGTGGGTGATAGGCTTGATTATTCAAAAGACTGTACGGAAAATTTGAATGTGCTACAATATACAGTTCATTGTTGACAACCATCAAACTGGTCAGTGTGATAGCTTCGATTGAAAATGGAAAAAACAGTTTCGTGCGGTTATTAAACATTTTCATTTGAAGGCCTGGAATGCCGCACAAGTCAAAACTGAATGGGATGAAGTTCACACGAACTCTGCACCAATATTGAAGACCAATTGATTTTTTTTAATTTACGTCCTCCAACGTTAAGTTATATCGGACGATGAATGGAATGGGTGAAATGATGCTCATATGAGCCCGGGGTCTATAGGGTCTAGAGCTACCCGACATTCGTCTTTCAGGATAATGGAAAACCCCGGAAAAAACCTTATCTAGGTAACTCAGCCCAACCAGGATTCGAACTCGGAAGCCCTTGAACATGAGGCAGATACGCTACCATCTACGCTACGGGGGTGGGCTCGCTCAATTGAGGTCACCACACAGGACACTATTGAAAAAATCCACGACCAACGAATCAAAATTCGTGAGATTACTGAGGCTGTAGGCATCTCAACTGAGCAAGGCACAATATCCTGCATGAAAAATTGTCAATGAAAAATCTGTGTGCAAGATGAATGCCGCGATTTCTCACAGTCCACTAAAAGCGCATCCGGAAGAACACTTCTGCCGAGTGTCTAGTGATGTTTAATCGAAATTCGCAAGACCTTTTGCGCCCATTTGTGACCGTGGATGAAACTTGGATCCATCATTAACACCATAGTCAAAACAGCAGTCAAAATAACGGACAAAGGCTGGTGAAAATGCACCAAAGAGGGCAAGGACTATGTTGCCAGCTGGTAAGGTGATGGCCACAGTTTTTTTAGTACTTTCAAGGAATACTCCTCATAGACTACTTGAAAAAAGGCAGAACTATAACTGGAGCCTATTATGCTTCATTGTTGGATCGTTAGAAACATGAGTTCACTGAAAAGAGACCGAGAATGAAACGCAAAAGAGTTCTCTCAGTATCGCACTCATCAGCAATCGCAATGGGGGAAAGCGCATGAGTTGGACTTTGAATTGCTTCCTCATCCGCCTTAATCACCAGGCTTAGCTCCAAATGACATCTTCCTGTTCCAAAGCCTGAAAATTTGGCTTGGTCTTAAGAAACTTTCATCAAATGAAGAAGTAAATAGTCACCGTCAACGAGTATTTTGACGAAACCCATTTTTCTGGAACTTCCTGGACCAAGTGCATAGCCATAAGTGGAGACTATGTCGAGAAATAAGGTGAGATGTGCACGAAAAAAATGTTATTCTTGGTTTTTTAACAGTCTTATGAAACGACCTATTTAATTATTACTTTTTGAGTTTTTAAAAATAATTTCAAGAGATGTGTCCTGAATATACATTTCTAAGATACTTTTCCCCTATTTGTAATTGGTAGATAAAAATTTGCAACTGAACTAAATTATCTTTTATTCTCTTTCTGCTTTTTAAAATATGATTCAGTAATTTATTGCGACTTTGTGGGTTCGTAGAATTAAAAGGCCGAGTTGCAGAAATTTAAAAAAAAAAAATCTCCTTTATTTTCGTAGAAATACTGTTACAGATTACAGCAGCATTACGTTACATACACCATCAGTCTACCAAGGTCGATCACAATAACAAACAGTGACAGCTGATTACATCCTTAGCTCTCGTTACAACACAGCTGGCTGTCTCTCATTCCACAACACTATTTCACCACTAACTCTTTGCGAGCCGTCACGTACCTAAATACCTATTTCGTAAATTCGAAATATTTCTCGACCAAACAGGTGTCGAATGTTCTATCACCTTCCAGAAGCGTAACCCAATCGGTGTCGGCAGGTCTTTTATCTCGCGCTATCATTATTTCTTCCGGCATACTCCTTATTTACAGGCTCTTTGTGTACACAAGCCGAGCTATCGCGATCGGGTTCGCGACACTATGTAGGTATACAACATATTTGACGATAATGTATTATGAAGGATCAATATATAGAATTACGTGCACTGATAACCTGCAGCAAAAAAAGAAATACTTAACTGTTTAAACCATAAGTTGGTGGCTTTAATAACGAATTTAAATGATAAAATAAAACAGAGTAACACGCTTTATATAGCTGGCACACTGAAGCAGGCTTCAATTTGAAAAGATGTAATAACCATATAACAAATCACATTTCAGAAATGGCTACACCTAATAAAAATGTTAGTGGAGATAAATTGTATAGCTGAAGGAGCTAAAAGTATTCCGCGTGCTATTTGCTTCGTCAAGGGACGTGGCATTTCAGAACTGTAGAATTTGTGGTATTGGAACGTTTCATCCAACGACAGGAAATATCTAGCAACAAGTATTAAACAAAGCTCTTTTTTTATGAAAGATTCTCGCTTTTTTTTCGAACTAAGATTTTCCTATATGTCTTAGGGTTTCATAGTCATGCAAACTTCACTCCCTGCAAAGGAGTCTTCATAGACCATCAGCAGGAAATTCAAGGCATATATTTTAAAGCTTTTGCCAGTAAAGTTGAATATAGATTTTAAACAAAATCTTTAGAAACTCGTAAAATAACGAAACATTTTCCATGTAATAGTAGCTTTTGCGGGGAATTTATATTGAAAAGTTTCTCCTTCACCCTGGAAAATAACAAGTTTCGCATAAGACATATGCAAGCCTCACAAATACACGCCGCCACAGATATAAGATACAAACACACAAATTTCACAGACAACAGACAGAACCACACACACACACACACACACACACACACACACACACACACACACACACACACACACACTCACACACACAAATGCCACAGACACGGTCAGACATACATACATGCACTCACATTCATGCACACATTTACACACTATTCAAAAGATACGCACATACACCTTCTCACAGAGAAATATACGAGGGCTGTTCAATAAAGAATGATCATAATTTTTTACAGTCATAACTTTCCGCACTAAATTTCAAACTTATTATATTCTGTTAGCTTAATGTGAAACAAACACGCCGTAGTAGTTTAATTGCTGGTACTCCAGGTTCCTGCCTGTGAGAACCCCGCAAGTTCAGACATGTTCAGTATAGCCTACCGCTACAATGGAGGTAACATTCAGTTAAAGTTGATGTTAGAGGAAGATCCGGAGTTCCTTTCTAACGTAATCACTGCTGATGAAACTTGGCTGCATCATTTTGATCCTGAGAGCAAACAGCAAAACTCAGCGTGGAAATCTCCTTCATCGACAACCCCCCAAAAAGCAAAAGTGGTTGCTTCTGTTGGGAAAGTTATGGTCATCTCATTCTTTGATATTCATGGAATGATTTATCAGCAAGTTGTGCCTGCAAACACACCAGTAACTGGACAATTCTACTTGGATGTCCTGAAACATTGCAAGTCCATATTGGGCGCAAAAGACCATATTTCCATGAAGGAGGCTGGATGTTGCAACACGACAATGCGCGGCCGCATATTACCAATGTTGTTGCTGAATATCTTGCAAAAATCAATGTGAAGCACCTCCCTCAGCCTCACTATAGTCCGGATTTAGCCCCATTTGACTTTTTTCTATTCCCTAACTTGGAGAAATGGCTTCATAGGAGGCATTATCCATCATCAGACACAGTGGTGAAGGCTGCGGAGGCGATTTTGAAGGACCTCTCAAAAATGGTTTCCAGCATGTCTTTGAAGACTGGCAGAAACTCTGGGACAAGTGCATGGCATTCAGGGGAGATTATTTTGAGAAATACCATCAAAATTATGAGGATGAGTAAAGGTACATTGTCAAACAAAATTGTGATCATTCTTTATTGAACAGCCCTCGTACATTAAAACTCTGTGAACGTTTTCTAAAAATAGGTGGTTGCTTTTTTGTTATGTATTTCTGATGAAATTCCGTTACCTGAATTTTGCGTGAAGTTCCATACTTCATCCACCTACCATTTGCAAGCACATAAGAAAGAAACAACAATTTTAAAGTTTGTAACATACGTACCTAAGGTTTCTTTCAAATAACCCTGCCCTGACATATATCTCCTTCGCCTCTACCCTAATTGGCTAATGATTTCGGCACCGTAGGTGGTGCTTTCACACCAAGTGGAATAAAAGTCATATAAACAAATAAGTCACCAATACCGATAAACACAACTGATATCATTAGTCATTCCGAGACGCAGGTTTAAAACAAAGAATTCTCCTCTTTATTTTGTTCAAGAATTAACATGCATTCCAGGTAGATTAACTCCTTTGCGTAATATATTTAATTCATACAGTTATGAAAATATAACTTTGACAATTCTCTTCGAACATATTATGATATATCATCATGTTAAATATCGAACTGGTTTTTACCGCACAACAACCCATAACACGACAGCACCCAATAGGTCATGTGAGTTAAGATATACGGGACAAGCTTACTTGAAATAAGGAGTACAACATGTAAAACTTCAATCTCCTAAAACTGAATCATTCTAAGAGTATTTCAAATCCTAAGGAAACACTGATGTACCCTAAATACATGTTTACTGAGTTTTGAACTTAACTTTCCTTAGTACGTTTTTATTTATCTCTGATGTATATAATTGAAACCATGTCGCTGACCCCGAAACAGAACTTTCTGCTCATAATCAGATGGAATCATCCCGGACCATAGAGTGTTTCCTAATTGTAATCGATTAGGTAAGTCCCACTACCTTTAAGTTTTGTATTCTATAACCCATACGACTGTCTTCTTCCAAAACATTGACATGCAAGACCAATGGAATGTAAATAATGTAATGTAATGTAATGTAATGTGTAGTGTTTAACGCCTGCTTTTACTACATACGGCACCGCAGGCGATGACACTGATGATACATGAGATGAAGATGGAGCAATGGTGGAATGAGATGGCGGGGGAAACCGGAGATCCCGGAGAAAACCCGCCCCAGCGCCGTGTTGTCCACCACAAATCTCACTTTGCGGTCGCCTGGGCTCGAACCCGGGCCGCCTTGGTGAGAGCCAAGCGGTCTAACCACTGATCCACGGCACGGCCGCAATGGAATGGAATGTAAATGGTTGGTAAAATACGATCTTTCTAGGCATTGAGTATGTCCTATTAAAATATGACTTCCAGGAATGTAGTTAAGGTTTAATCTAGAATCATCGTGCACTTTTTGAAGGAACTTACTACTTCCTGTAGTACACCCATATAAACTTTCCATTTTAATGACACTTGGTGCTGAGTGATTACTCCCTAATCTGAACTGTTTTTGTTGGGCATGTATAAAACATATAGGTAGGCAAGTAAGTTGTTTAAACAAACTTGTTCACAATGGCACAATGGATAACAACTCATCTACAAGAAGTGGGGCTCATGCGCGATTGTATAATTTACAGTAAATTTTATAAAATCGCAGAAGTTTAGAACGTTTACACAAGTGAGCAGATGGTGCACAAATCTCACACCAAATAATCTACATACAGAAAATTGCCTGCCACTTCAAGGCTGTTATTTCAGATCCCTCTTTAGAAATTCACTTGTAACAAAACAAACTTCGACTCAACAGGTAGACAGTGATACGACAAACACGGTGATCCAGACCAGGCGGTGTCTTTCATCCCTCACAGGTCGCTGTCGTATAGTCTCAGTGCATTGTGGCACAGATTAAGGGTAGACATGGGGGAGGGTTAAGTGAAAAGATCGGTTTCAGAGCTTATCGGGGTTACTCCTCTCCAAAAATTCGATAATGTCCTCTGCCAGAATCTTCCTCCCTTCTGTCACCGTTTCTTGTTTTCTAACTCAGCTTTCTCTTTCTTTTTTCGTTTTCAAATGTTATTCTGCTAAGAAACCGGGGAACAACTATATTTCTTTCACATTAGCACTATATTTGAACATAAAATGAAAGTACTGATGAGTCTCGCACCTGTAGATAATAAACATGAACTTTTTTCATAGGTGACGCTAAGTAAATATTAAATATTAGCATCCGATGTTGAAAACAGCACAGCATTGCCGTTATTTCGAACTAGTATTTTATTCGTCCACTAGTTAAAACTACTAAAACTCTATTATTTTATCTATTACGGATAAGCAGCAGAGAAGAAAAATGCAGACTTTGCATGGACAAGTGTGTTGGTAACATGTACATAATAGCGCGTATCTAAAGCCAGCTAATAATAAAATCAAGGTTACCATCAATCGCATTAGTGTCACATATAATAGTTACGACTACATAGATCATAGTAAAGTTGTGTAAATTCTTCTAGCATTTTCATTAGTTTTCGGAGCTATGAAGGCTATAACAGCCTGAAGATATTTCTATGACTGCAATTGGCTGAGGTATTCACTGAGCCGTGCCGCCTCCCCATATGAACACATTTTGGTTATGTGGCTACGGAAGGGATAATGTAATTGGAAACATGTAGCAGTAATGTGATCTCTCTTATCTCAAGACATTCCAGTACAGGCGTCCTGTAGGCGCCCTCTGCCCTTTCTTCTTCTTGGTAACCTACTTTTTGTAATGATTTCTAGCTAAATTCTAATTGCATAGCATTTTCTATGTGGTAAGTAGATTTAGTTGGTGGAAATTCGTGACGTTTAAGGACATAGTTACATATATTTTATTCCATTGATAACCCCGTAGTTTAAGATAAATAATAACATTTAGCAATGCCTAGGATACCGAACAAACACTACCGTTTATCTTAAAACGTGTGTGCAAGTATGTTGGATAAAACCAGTGAATCGATTTCTTTAAAGTAAGTATCGAAATTGTTATTCGAGTAAAAATGTTCGAATAGCACAATCACTCATTGTTGCCGCTGCAGTATTCACTAATGGAAATCATTTCACTCGAATGCAAGTTCTCGGATACTACGGTATTATCACTGAGTAATGCGCTTAATGCACACCATGGTTGTTAGCGAATAGCGCATTAAAATGATGCATAGAAAATGAGCATTAATAAATGTTAATAATTTTATTATTATCGTGAAGTAAGATTTCAGGCAATAGTACATTTTTGCCATAGTTAAACTCATTTTAACAAGAGTTTATATATCAGTGCACTCCATTTTATATGAGTAGTATAGAATTGAGAGAATCAGCACAGTGTAGATAAGATGTTGAACTCTCCTCTGTGTTAATATATGAGTGATGTAGAATGCTCATTGATTTAGAACTCTCCTATATGAAAATCGAGTTGTAAAAGAAGGGGAGTGTTGGCGTAGTGCCGTTCTCCCCTGTGCAGTGAGATGTTTTTGAGGGTTGGGATGATGATGATGATTGTGTGTGTGTGTGTGTGTGTGTGTGTGTGTGTGTGATGTGTAATGTGTGATGGGTGGGATGGGTAACGGGGGGGTTCCGGGGATGTTTGAATTAAATGTGAATTCTTTTCGATGTGTGTGTGTGTGCTTGAACTCTCATGTATGAATATCGAAGTCTAGGGTTCGATATTGTGATGGGGCGGTGTGGGTAACGGGGGTTCCGGGGATGTTTGAATTAAATGTATTGATAGTAATTCTTCGATGACTGTGCTTGAACTCTCATGTATGAATATCGAGTCTAGGGTTTGATATCTATTACGTTCAGTGCTTCGATGTCTGTGCTTGAACTCTCATGTATGAATATCGAGTGTAGGGTTTGATATCTATTACGTTTAGTGTATGATATATGATGTAGTATCGTTATTCTTTAGATAAAAGAATATCGAGAGAATGATTAGGTATGTTTACTGGGAGAGATTTATGAAAATAAATGTAATAAGACATTCTGGTAAGGGGTGTTCCCTATGCAGAATCTCTCCTTGAGCTATTGTATCCAAGAGCAATGTAAAGGTTAAGAAAAGGTTAAATTCCATTCCCACATCGAGGTACGAGAAAATATAAATCTATTCCACATTGATGAAGTATAAGAATGGAAATGTAAATCTATGTGAGAGGGTCGCATGACAAAGAAATGTCCCCTCTAAGCATGATAAAAGTGGTACATAGCAAATGCAAATAAAAATAAAAGCACTACCCATCTCTTTAAGAATGATAAAAAAAAATATTGAGAGAAAAGTATAAGAATGCAAATGTAAAGCTGTTTGAAAGGGGTTTCATGATAAAGGAACGCACCCTCTAAGCACGATAACTTAAAAAGAATATTCCCTCTAAGCATGATAAAAGTGGAACATAACATCGAAAATAAAATAAAAGCACTAACCATCTATTTAAAAATGATTAAGATAACGAGAGAAAAGTATCTCATCTTTAAGTAGATATGAGTAATACAAAACTGATCAATCAATACGATAATATATATACGCAAGTAGGGGTCTATAGTGTAGATTTCCTAACTATTCATGGCAAGGTATCACCCTCCATATAAAAAAATTGTCTAGAAAATCTCCCCTCAGTATTACGAATACTCCACTGAACGTCATCCCCCTTGGTATGTAGGTCAGAGAAAAAAAGAGTTAATCTCTCCAGACTGGTGACAGGGGTGATCAAAACATTCCTATTGCTGTAGCGAAGTCTAATTTTGTCAAATAACGTTAGGAAAAAAAAAAAGAATATATTTTAAAATTAAACGAATGAATCTATATATTTGTATGAATGATGAAACAATACTATGAATGTGTTAGTATACCAAATGTAAAAAAATCAAATGTTCAGAAAAATATATTTTGTACAAGTATGTGTGTGTAAAGAAATGTGTAATTATATCCCCCCCTCCAAGATGTAGGGAACGAATCACAGTTAGTGTGCGCACGCAACATGGTGTTTGGGAAGGAGAGATACGGTTGGAGGGGGTGTAAAAAATGATGAACCTATATAAAGTTTAAACTATGATAATAAAGTTACTAGTAATATGTTTTAACTCATAACGTAGTCACAACAACTTTAAAGTCATAGTGTAATATGTAGACAGTAACAGCTCTCCCGGAAGGAGGAGGCGGAGCCTCTCTCAATAAATACCCCGGCACGGATGTGTTAGGAGGCAGTCGATTCTCTGGAAATATGGATCCTACAGGTAAGATAGAAAAGTTGTATATTGTATTTCATTTTTTATCTCTGTTTACGAAGAGTGTTGAAGTAATAGTGATTCGTTTGTGCTTATATGTTTGTTTCAGATCATGAGATGCTCCAGCTAAATCAACTAGCTGAAGGTGGAACACATCTTCCCACAAAGAAACTACGTGAATTAGACCAGTCCGTTCAACACATCATTCGATCCGTCAAAACCGTGAAGACCAGATATGGTGAACGGGTTGTCGTCGAAACATCAGAATTCCAAGTCTTCCTCCCGGAGAGATTCAAACACATGACCGCAGCGCAGAAAGATCTACTAAATCGTGGTGACTGCATACTCCAATACCATGGCGAGGAAACACTAGAAAGTGGTTTCAAACGACATAAATTGTCTTTTTTAAGCAGCCCGTAATGTCGTCAAAAGGTGAGTACAATTATTGAATAAAATTTCATAAAAAAAGTGATAATGTAGTTACTTGCATGTAAATGTGAAATCGTACATGTTGTATTAGAACTTAAAGTGTTAATTATCGCACGTCATGTAGTATTAGTAATTGAATGTAGTTACTTGCATGTACGTACATGTTGTATTAGAACTTAAAGTGTTAATTATCGCACGTCATGTAGTAGTAGTAATTGAGAGTGAATGTTGTAGGGTTAATTTTCATGTGTAATAATTACGTACATGTGAATATCGTAGTTCAGTTACGTTATTTCACATGCATGTTAGTTACGTTTGTTTGTTACACGTAAAAGTAACGTTGTAGGTGAAAAAAGAACGTTAATTTATATGTGTAAAACGTACATGTGAATATCGTAGTTCAGTTACGGTATTTTACATCTATATGGTTTACGTTGTGTGTTTTTATCATTTATGTAAGGGAGAGAGCATTACGTAAAACAGTTACATACTATCTGAATATTGTAGTTACGTGATGATAGCAATAATTGTAAAAATACATAATCATTATGTAACTATTTTCATATGTAAAAGTTACATGCATGTTACGTTCTACGTAAAGTATAGAGTTTACGTAAAATTGAGATTCATACATGTAAAAGTTATTAACATGTATGTTATTTCTGTTACCATCTTACATACATGTAAATCAATGTTCCCGTATGTAAAGTTAATCGAATGTTGTAATTGCATTTTTCAGAAACGGCGACAAGATGCTCCGATACTGCCACTGGACAACCCTCGATTCAGCAAGAGGAAACCTGTTCGAACGTGACCCAGGCTGAACGATTACGATGTAATCACAGTGAGTCAGCATTCAAAAACAGATTATGTACCTATGAAATTCACAACTGTGTTAATATACTTGATCCCGTTATATTCTTAGCAGAATGCAAACCTTTAATTTTGAATGAAATTGATAAGGGCTTAAACATGTATAAATCAGGTCTTAAGATAGGATCCTGTTTATCCTGTCAATATGTCATAATATCACAAGAGAGCGATAATATTCATACATTTAACTTTAACAGTAAACTTGAGGTGATATTGCAATCTACAGATAAATCTATATGGTATGAAGAGAAGATTGTACAACCTATACTAGATCATATGGATAATTTTGAATCGCGTACCAGTTCAAAAGCTTTATACAGTATTGAGAAATTAACAATATATGTGACACAATACGATTCATTGAATGCAGGGATGTATACTGAATTACCCGACTTTATAAAATCGAAGAGAGCTGTTATTAACATTCGTAATACTGATAAATATTGCTTTGCATACTGTCTGTTAGCATCCAAATACCCAGTAGAACGTAACAAGAATCGACCCACCTCCTATAAAAGATATGATTTTCGTAACGAATTTAACTTTGAGAATATAACATTCCCCGTATCATTGAAAGATGTAGAAAAATTCGAGAATCAAAATTCAAATATTTCAATAACGATATACGGTGTTGAAAATAAATCGATCATTCTCTTATATCAACCAAGAGAGATAAAATCACATCATGTTAATCTTTTAATGTATAAAAGACATTATTGTCTGATAACAGACTTGTCACGTTTGCTAGGAAAGCAGCTAACGAAACATAATGGGCGAAAATGGTTATGTAACAATTGTAGCTTGTATTTCACATCAGAATCACGTTTAAATAGCCATAAAAAGAGGTGTATGATGAATCAAATTATCAGAATGCCCGAGGCTGGTAAAACTGATCTCGTTGAATTTAACGCATATTCGAAATGTCTAAAAGTTCCATTCGTGGTTTATGCAGACATAGAATGTATCTTACGTAAGGTAGATTCGTGTCAAGATGTATCGAGTAAAAGCTGGACACGTAGCATTCATAAACATGAAGCGTATGCAATTGCATTACATTTGGTCTGTAGTTATGATAAAAATTTAACACGTTTCAAATCATTTGAAGGTCCATATGCAATTGAAAATTTTCTTAAAGAATTAACGTTAATTGCAAATCAGGTCATTAATATATATGCTAATAAAATTGAAATAAGTATGAGAGATGTGGATGAGCTAGAATATCAAAATGCAACACGATGTCACATATGCAAACGTGAATTTCTTAACTCGTGTATAAAGGTTCGTGATCATTGTCATTTGACTGGAAGTTACGTTGGCCCAGCTCATAAGTACTGCAATTTAAATAGGAAAATGCCAGGATTCATACCAATATTCTTTCATTGCTTGTCAAAATACGATGCTCATTTCATAGTAAAGAAACTAGGTTACGATACGGAACCTATCAACTGTATTGCACAAACTTCTGAAAATTACTTATCCTTTAGCAAAAGATATACAAATTCGAATGGAATGAGTATATATCTAAGATTTCTGGATAGCTATCGTTTTTTGGATTCAAAACTTAGTAACCTTTCGGATATGTTAGAAGCAGATGATTTTCATTATACCAATAATATGTACACGAATCCTTTGCATAGACAACTGATGAAACGTAAAGGTGTCTTCCCGTACACGTATGTGGATTCTATAGAAAAATTATACGAGAATAGTCTACCATCCAAACATCAGTTTGATCATGTAAGCGATGAGGATTATAGTCATGCTAGAACGGTATGGAATGAATTCAATGTTAAAAATCTGGGTGAATATTTAAATATATATCTTAAGTGCGATACATTAATACTAACGGACGTGTTTGAACGCTTCCGTGAATTAAGTATCGGTTTGTACGGACTCGACCCGTGTCAGTATTACACACTTCCCGGGTTAGCCTATGATGCAATGTTAAGAACGACTGGTGTACAGATTTCATTATTAACAGATAAGACTATGCTAGATTTCTTCGAAAAAGGAATACGAGGTGGAATTTGCACTGTGTCCAAACGGTATGCAAAGGCGAATAACAGATACATGACTAGCTATGATAACACTCAACCAACTAATTATTTAATGTACGTTGACTGCAATTCTCTATATAGTTATACAATGGAAAATAATAGCTTACCATACACTGATATAAGGTGGCTAACTGATGCTGAAATTAAATCAATAGATTTTATGTCTATTACAAGTGATTCTGACGTGGGATATGTGTTGGAAGTAGACTTTAAATATCCACAGGAACTTCATGATATACAAAATGATTTGCCATTATGCCCTTTGAATGAAATCGCGCCAGGTGATAAGTATACAAAATTGCTAACAACATTGAATGATAAAAATAAATACGTATTACATTATCTCAATTTTCAACAATGTGTTAAACTTGGTTTGATTCCATCGCGTATACATAGAGTAATAGGTTACAAACAATCTAACTGGATAAATCCTTACATTGAACTCAACGTTCGTAAACGTATTGAAGATAAGACGAAATTTGGTCAAAATCTATGGAAGTTAATGAATAATTGTGTTTATGGAAAATTTATAGAGAATGTAAAACGTTATAATTCATTTCATTTAGCTACCAGCTGGAAACGAGCGCGTAAATTGTTAGCTCGACAGACATGTATAAGGTACGTGATTTTTGATGAAAATTTAATAGGTATAGAATTGGTCAGAGATGAAATATTGATGAATAAGCCAATATACATAGGACAAGCAATCCTGGATCTATCCAAACATAAAATGTATGATTTTTATTATGAAATTCTGAAGAAAAAATTGAAAGATGTAACTTTAATCTATACGGGCACGGATGCTTTTCTCTTTGAATCTAGCTGCGATATATATGAATTTATTAAAACCAATATACATTTATTCGATACATCTAATTATCCAATGGATAATGTGTATGGTATTCCGTTAGCAAATAAGAAAATTTCAGGATTATTCAAGGATGAGCTAGCCGGTAGAGTGATGACTGAATATGTAGGGCTGAAATCGAAATTATATAGTTATCGATATGATACTGAAGTGATTAAAAAATCAAAAGGTGTAACAAAAGATTCGATGAGATTCATAACCTTTGAACAATATCTCTCATGTATTACACATCCTGACACTATACATCGAAGCATGCAGACATGTTTCAGAAGTTATAAACATGATGTTCATACTATTGAATCTAATAAGATAGCTTTAAGTGGTATCGATACAAAACGATACATTCCCAATAATTCATTTTCAACATTAGCATGGGGACATTATGCTATAGAAAATTGTCAAGTGTAAATTTCTTTTTCTTTTCTCAATAAAGCATAGATTCAACTGAGTTAAAAGGTATTACTAGGCCACGATAATAACATATTACTGTATTTCAAAAAATAAAATAATTGAGTTTCAAGTATAATTGTAAAGTGTGTTACAACTGAGTTAAAAGGTATTACTAGGCACATGATAATAACATATTACTGTATTTCAAAAAACGAAATAATTGAGTTTCAAGTATATTTGTAAAGTGTGTTACTAATTACATGATAATAACATATTTACTTCATTTGAAAGATAACGTGTTGCTTTTTTTATGTTTATGTTAGGGTGAAGGAATATTTTTCCTATTCATGTCGTTTTGAAATGTTAGATAGCAGAAATCAATGAAATGTTAATTCAACTATAATCATGTATGATTTTTTATTAAAATATATTTACTAATTATATCAAAATGTTATTATCATGTCTCCGTTAAGGGGTGAGCGGAGATTTATATATATCAATGTGAACTAGCATGTACAAAGGCTCTTATTTCAGCTATAATCATGTATGATGTTTGTTTAACGTATATTACTAATTACTTCAAATTGTAATTATCATGTTTACGTTAAGGGTAGGTGAATTTATATATACTCAATGTGAACTAGCATGTACGTTATGTTAAAATCTCTACAATTAAATGTTAATTCAACTATAATCATGTATGATTTTTTTTTTAAAGTATAAAAATGTTGTTATCATGTTTAAGTTAAGGAGATGTGAATTAGCAGTTACAGAAGATTTTTAAAAAAGTATAAAAATGTTATTATCATGTTTAAGTTAAGGAGATGTGAATTAGCAGTTACAGAAGATGTCAGGAATCAATGTGAACAAAAAAAAATCAAACACAATATATCATTAAAATTATATTTCTTTATTGAGTTGTGTGTTTTTTTTTATTTATACAATGTCCACCTCATTAATCCATTCACGGGTAGGAAATCCTAACCATTTCACCAGAATCCTATCACCACGACGTCTGATGATCCTTTCAACTAAATACGTGTCTGGATATTGAGTTTTCTGTAATTCATAACCGTAGAATGCTCCTTCAATCAGTTTACCCTCCAGATCCTCGATGAGATAGGTCAATGGATGTGTCCTTTGCACTGTACGTATCCTAAAGACTTCAACACTCCAATTTGGTAGATTCATAACACCTTTATGCTTAGAAATCCTCACGTAGTCACCAACACGATGAAGCCTAGATCTTCGCTTCTCACGCAGACTTCTATCATATTTGTAGACGCTGAGCAGGAGAGAATTATCACGAACTTCTACAGGCTTCATACGAATCGTTCGATGGTAAGTATTATTGTAGGTATGAATAATTCTAGGTAGTATGTTTATCCATTGATATGAGCCTTGAACAATAAATTCCTTATGCAAAATCAGTTTGATCGTTCTTATTAAACGTTCCACTGCAGCAGCCTTAACGTGTGTGAATGTACTGTAATGATTAATATTATTACGATTCATTAGTTCGCGGAAATGTTTATTGTAAAACTCCCTTCCTTTATCAGATTGAACATTCTTCGGAAACGATTCCATTTCATTCAATATCTCCTCCATAGCAGTCGAAACGTTAATACCACTTTTATCACGTAATGGTCGTGCATAAGCCATCTTGGAATAAAAATTGCATGCAAGAAGAATATACTTATAATTCCTATTGTCTCTTGCATAATTAGACATGTCCATAAGATCTATTTGTACTAAATCGTTCATTCCTTTGCTTATGATCTTACGACGTAAAAATCGTCTTCTAGCTGGTGCATGTAACTCGGTTGCAATGCGACGTTTTATCATGCTATAATTTTTGATGTTTTAAGTTCTGTAATAATTTCTTCTATCTCGGGTGAGTGATTCAAATTACCTGCATCCCTCGACGCAACCAATAATCTTAATCTGTTTATTATTTCATTCGGATCGTTCCAGTAGACGTAATCTAATTTTCTCTGCGGTACATGTTCTTTCCAACGTAAACCAAATCCAGTTCGATTACTAACAAGGTCACGAATGATATGACGATACTTGAACCCTCGATTTGCTCTTAAACGTCCATCTCTTGAATAACCGTGTCTGTAAACTTGAGTATTCTGTAAGATTTGCGAATACACGTCTAAATCATCATCTGTGTACGATGTCTTGCGAGGTAAACGTTTAAATAATAATTCATATAAGCCTGCTGTGGGTTCATACGTTTCTGTTCCTATCTGAACACCATCAGATTTAAACACAACTGTCTTGTTACCCAATTTATACTCATTATCCTCGTAACGTATGCCGTAAGTATTGTCCATGTCACTCGAACTGGCAGTTCGAACCTTGTGTAGATACTTTGACACGAGATCAGATCCGTTAGCATCATCTGTAGTTTCGTCGTCGTTGTTGTCTTGGTGTGCTTTCGCTATTACTTTCAATGGTTCGGTTACAGGTTGAAGAACTTCAGACATGACTCGTTGCGTTTCGAATTTCATTCCTTTGAGAGAACGTAACTTTTCTCTTATTGCCCTACTGTGACGGGCAATGGATTCCTTAAGTCTTATAGCTTCAGCATCCATATCGAAATGAATGTATAATTAATCAGCTACTGCTAATTTATATGAAACTATCAGTTCTATACTTAATATATGACCATCTTTAGCACGTCCGACTGGCGCTGTAAACGATAGAATATCGCCAGTTTCAACTCTTACAGGATATCTTTCAACTAATCTTCCGTTTATTGCAAACAATGTATCATTTACAGCATGCGGATGTACCGATGATACGATGGAACACGAGAGTACACTTCCATTTCCAGGAACTTTATAGTATTCGAGTCCCGATGTTAACGTATACCTTAAAGAGGGACCTCGAAACGGACGTGTTTGCAATGAAATTATGAGTTGTGCTTTCAATTGTTGTAACATAGTGTTTACAACATTTCTCATTCGTGTTTTCATAGTATGAATATCATTATTTATAGTGATTAGTTTATTATCAAGTTCCGTTTGTCGTGCGGTTAGTTCTTTCACTTCTTTTTCTACAGCTGTAGTAATAGTCTCGCTAGCGGAGGTGATTGTTCTAGTTAACTGACTTTGTAATTCATTCTGTTTCCGTGTAATAGTAACGACAATGTTTGTTATAGTCTCAGTTAAACCCGTTTGCAATTCATTATGTTTCTGTATAAAGAAATGATTAACATAACTCATGATGACTGCATCCCTATCATCTATCGGGTCGGCTAAATCCTTCAATCTCTTCATCCGAAATGATAGAGTTTCATTAGAGTCGTGAATTGGAATCCTATCATCTACATATTTTTTATTAGGAACGTCGTGTTCGTGAAGGGGGTCCAACAGCGTTTTCATTCTTATACCATCTATAATGACATTATTTTCGGAATCACGTTTAAATGCATATTTACTTAAGTACTCCATTAAATTGTTGTATTGGATGTCGAGCGATTTTTGTATGTGATCCCTAAGCATAGCTTCAAACTCGCCCATACGCTGATACGAGGTCTGCTCGCTGAAGATCTGCATTCGATTCTCGACGTCAGCCGTATGCGTATCCACATAACGTTTAGTCGATGCATCGTCACCTTCTTCAGGGTCGTGAATATTGCACAACCGCTTTCCCTTGAATCGATAGTTTCCCGATCCATCTCTAGTTATGATATATCGATTGAACACACCCCTAGAGGGTATGATTCTTCGGGATCCGAACCTGTCGATACTCATTGCTTAAGTGATGGATTATTCTATTTATTCATTCTGATAAAGCGATCAAAACCGTGACGGTAGCGTCCCTCGTTCAGTGGATATTCTGGTACTATAACAACAAAGGATCGTTCATCATTCTCCCATATATGTTTACACATATTCTTAAATTCATCATAGGACATATCGGTATTTACATAATCTTCGTATATATGTTTTAAATTGAGATTATCCTGTCTAAAGAATATAATCATATTTGCATTATCTCTAATTAAATGTTTAGGTACTTTATAGCATCGACATTACGATGTCTACCCATACTGTAATATGAAGCTATCTTACCCTGTTTTTCATTTATCACATCATCAAATACGAATATCGAATTTTCTCTAGCATCCGACGTTTGAATTACTTTATCACCATCATCGAACGTAAATACACCTATATCGGGTATAGTTTTCAGTAACCTGAGTAAATATCGATATTTAGGTTGTTGCAACGATTTCGAGTATATGTAGAGGTTTTCGAATCTCAGACCATTCTCGTGAATAAGCAGGTTGAGTAAAACGTTCGTTTTTCCAGCATTTGAACTGCCAAGTATGAGCGCTCTAACGTTACTCGGAAACAACGTACCGTGTCGTCCTTTGCGAATGTCATCCTCGAAATCTAACACCTGTATGGGTAGCGTACACTTTTGCTTTACTATCTCCATATCGCGACTAATACTTATAAAGCATAAGTTTTGTCTTTTATTTCGTTCGTGATAAGGGCAATCTATGTCTTTACTGGATTTAGCCAATCGTCATAGGAATCGTATACTTATAAAGCGCACGTTTTGCCTTTTTTATTTCATAGTGAGACATGCGCTCTACACGTGCACGCAAAGGTTCGGGAATTCTTAATTCCTTGATTAATTCATTACCATTTGAGGCACATTTACCGGGTTATCGTTTCTGCGGTCCCGGAACGAAACTACATAAACGCTTGCAGAGAGGTGACTTACCGGTGAACGGGTTAGATTCAGCGTGTCTCGATCACGATCGGGCTTACGCAGAGAGTACTGATACAGAATCTCGTCGTCTAGCCGATAAGGTGTTGGTAGAGAAAGCTTGGAGACGTGTAAAGTCTGCCGACGCTTCTTTGGGCGAACGACTTGCAGCTCGACTTGTGACTACACTTATGAAGGGTAAATTGGCAGCGGGCGCTGGCATGCGTAAACGTCGCAACAAGAGAGGTGGTTTCTTACCTTTGCTACCACTTTTAGCAGCTCTAGGTGCAGCAGGTGGTCTAGCTGGAGGTGCTGCTCAGATTGCTACGGCTGTCAATAAGAAACGTTCGGATGCAAAACAACTTGCGGAATTAACACGTCACAACGAGCGCATGGAATCTTTGGCTCAGGGCAAAGGTCTTCGCCGTAAGAGACGTCGTAAGGGTAGAGGATTATATCTTCGATCAAAAAACTCGGGGCGAGGCCTATATTTATCCCGGAAAAAGCCCTGAGTGCTAACGAGATCGATTCGTATGCACGACGTCTACGCATTCCACATTTTAGAGGTGTCTACATGATCGATAAACGACCTCCACATCCTCGATACTATGAGAGAATAGTAGTGAATCTGGATACATCAAATAACCCTGGTACACATTGGGTTGCTGTACGTAAGGATGGTGACGTTGCCTACTACTTTGACAGTTTCGGCGATCTGAGACCTCCGGAAGAGATAGAAACGTACCTTTCGGATGTCAAGCTCCTATATAATACGACGAGATTTCAAGAATTCGATTCTGTGATTTGCGGTCACTTGTGCCTTCAGTTTCTCCTCGATGAGTTACACGATCACCGTGAGTGGTAGTGATACCAGCTTCTCTACATTTCTAAATCCACCATTACATCTGGATCCTAACGGACATTACGAGATAGCTCTATTGAATTTTGAGACTTTTTACTCAATTCCGAATGTGGACGAGAGTAATAATCTATTCCATTACGTTCGCGATGGAAAAGTCGAACGTATAGTAATTCCACCGGGTACTTATGAATTGGATGATATCGCCAGATTGATCAAGGATGCTCTCGACATCGGTGACGACTTTATTCTACGTGCTAATAATAACACCATGAAATCAGAAATTCAATCTCCCTATATTATCGACTTTAGTCGTGAGAGATCTATTGCTTCACTTCTCGGTTTCACCTCTAAACAGAGGGTACCGGCAAACGTGCTGACCGAGTCTAATGATTTGGTTAACATATTCAAAGTCAGCATCATACGTATCGAGTGTAGTCTTGCAACGGGATCTTTCATCAATGGTAAAAGTGGTCATTCTCTGTATGAATTTTTCCCATCGGTACCTCCAGGTTATCATATTTCGCAGGAACCATCAAGTCCTATATATTTACCAATCATCGATACGAATCTCATTGATCATCTCGACATTAGAGTGGTAGACCAGAACGGCGATAAGTTAGATTTCAGGAACGAAACCATCACTGTACGATTGCACATACGTCGTAATGGGTATAAGTTTTAAGAGACGATGCTATATTAAAAAACATCTCTCGAGATTGATCTCTACTCGATCATCGACCCGCAAGCTAATCACATCGTCTAATCGACAATTTCTCGCTAACTTAGGCTTCAAGGTTCTATGATGGATGTGTTGGACGTGACCGGGATTCCGACCTTTGATGATAAGATCAGTAAGGAGGAAGAACACGTATTCCTACCGTACAATACGTCAGCTCTCGATGTGAACGATGAAATTAGAATTCCATGTCAAGCTGAAGATTTGTACACGCTTCCTAGTAGAAGTTATCTCTACATTGAGGGGACTCTCACTAAACCCGACGGCACCGTTGCCACATCGAAATTGAGTAACAATGCTATGGCATTCCTATTCGATGAGATTCGTCTGGATATGAATGGAACGACTATTGATAGAACTAGGAATCCGGGCATTTCATCAACGATGCGTAACTATGCTGCACTGAATGAACTGGAATCGAATCGTTTACTAAATGCTGGATGGATCTATCCTGGAGGTGTGGTAGACATCGTGAATACATCGAATGGTATCTTCAATGCTATCGTTCCTCTTTCGATGTTGCTGGGTTTCGCCGACGATCACAAGGAGGTCATACTTAATAGCAAGTTTGAACTTATTCTCATTAGATCTAAGGATTCTAATAATTGTATCATTGGAAACGATCCTACAACCATACAACTAACTAGACTCGAATGGAGGATGCCTGTACTTCGACTTTCAGATTCTGAACGAGTTGATAAACTTAAACTCGTCAAATCGGATAAACCTCTACACGTCGCATTTCGAACCTTGGACCTTCACACTCAACCTGCTGTACCTCAAACTAAAGCGTTCACATGGAACATTGCAACCACGACTAAACTTGAAAAACCACGTTTCGTCATAGTCGGTGCACAAGTGGATAGATTGAATCATCTCGCTAAGGATGCTTCTCTATTTGATAATTGTAATATCACCAATCTGAAACTTTATCTCAACAGTGAATCTTACCCCTATCACGATATGAATTTTGATTTCGCCAATTCGAAATTTGCATCTCTGTATGATCAATATTCCAAATTTCAATCATCCTACTATGGAAAGGAGAATTACCCTCTTTTGAAAAGGAACGACTTTCTGAAATATGCACCGCTATTCGTCATCGATTGCTCTCATCAACCTGAGGATACTGTGACGGGGGCAGTGAATGTCAGATTGGAAGTTCAAGCATCGTCAAATTTTCCTGCACAAACTTCATTATTCTGTTTAATTATTCATGATAAATTATTCACTTATAAACCACTAACTCATGTTGTACAATCTATCATATAGGTGTAATAAATAAAACATTACAAATTCAAATTATCTTTTTATTGACTTTAACATACATCTCCAATATCCTCTTCCTTGCACTCCTGCTTTTTGCATCATATGAACATAATGATTTATGAATATCATACAACTGATATAAATTTCTTTCAATATATGGAATTAGTCTTTTAAGTCCATTGAATGCAGTACTATTCAGATTTATACTGCCCACATTTAAACATGTATTCACAAACGTTATTTCTTGCATCTTATTCATGCATAACATTATATTAAATGCATATATTATATTTTCACTGTACGGTGCACATGGATGCTTACCATCTTTCAGATACGTATCCAAAACACACAAATTTGACATTATTACCTCCCAATCCTCTTTTGTAATATACACAAACGTATCGTCATGTGTGTCTTTAATGTAAAGTGATGGGAGTTCATTGTATAATCCTATGTTCACACGAAAGTCAATGCTGATGGAGATGTCGTTATCGTTCATGCACACACTATTTACCATCACTCGCAACTTCCTCCTCTACTTCTTCTGCGAAGGGTGTGAAGGGTTCGAACATCATTATGATGAAACTGTCTTGATCGAACGTCTTCTTGGCTTTGACGATTCTCGGTTTGCAGTTCGTCTTCTTCTTTTTCTTGTCTCCTTTCTTACTGGATCTGCGGACATACACGAACTGTCTCAACATCGTGAATATTTAATACACTTGTTAACGTAAAACTCTTATTATTTTATACTCACTTTTCTATGACTTCCTCCTCGGGTTTCGATGTACCGATATCCTTAAACGGACGATCATTGTACGGACCGCACACATCTTCACCTTGATCCTGTTCGGACTGGCATGCCACATCTTCACTTTGGGCTTTACTGAAATAAACATATTTATCATTAGTTATCTAACACATAACAACACTTTCACGTTAACACACAATTATAATTCTACTTACCCGAGGTACACTTTACAATTCTTTCCGCATTGAGCATAAGATGTGATCGAATCATGATGGGAAGGATTCTTGCAAATCACTTGATGCATCTTTCCATCACACGTTTCATCGTGGTGCTCAACCCAATGCTTTTGCAAATCTTCGAAATTGCGTAGATTCTCCCAGAATCTGGTATCACTTTCAATGATAGGTGTTGTTGTTCCACTCATCTTGACGTTGCGATGTGAAGTGAGAATGCATTCGTTCCCGAGTGAGCAGATGGGTGATGAAACGCGATCATACCTGTCTCCCCCCTCCCCATCCTATCGTCGATTGTACTTAACGGACGGAGGGTTTGTGTGAAGTGAGGACACGTTCGTTCCCGAGCTGGCGGGACAGGGTGAGACCTGTTAATTCGGATTTACTCACATATGCACAAATCTTGAGGAATGACAACACGTCATCACCCATATACTTCATCAATGTGGAATAGATTTATATTTTCTCGTACCTCGATGTGGGAATGGAATTTAACCTTTTCTTAACCTTTACATCACTCTTGGATACAATAGCTCAAGGAGAGATTCTGCATAGGGAACACCCCTTACCAGAATGTCTTATTACATTTATTTTCATAAATCTCTCCCAGTAAACATACCTAATCATTCTCTCGATATTCTTTTATCTAAAGAATAACGATACTACATCATATATCATACACTAAACGTAATAGATATCAAACCCTACACTCGATATTCATACATGAGAGTTCAAGCACAGACATCGAAGCACTGAACGTAATAGATATCAAACCCTAGACTCGATATTCATACATGAGAGTTCAAGCACAGTCATCGAAGAATTACTATCAATACATTTAATTCAAACATCCCCGGAACCCCCGTTACCCACACCGCCCCATCACAATATCGAACCCTAGACTTCGATATTCATACATGAGAGTTCAAGCACACACACACACATCGAAAAGAATTCACATTTAATTCAAACATCCCCGGAACCCCCCCGTTACCCATCCCACCCATCACACATCACACACACACACACACACACAATCATCATCATCATCCCAACCCTCAAAAACATCTCACTGCACAGGGGAGAACGGCACTACGCCAACACTCCCCTTCTTTTACAACTCGATTTTCATATAGGAGAGTTCTAAATCAATGAGCATTCTACATCACTCATATATTAACACAGAGGAGAGTTCAACATCTTATCTACACTGTGCTGATTCTCTCAATTCTATACTACTTATATGATATACAGAAATTGAAAATCAATACTACTTCAGCGTTATAGACATGAATTTGGTTTCAAATGTATAACATTGTTGTTCATTCGTTAGTTCTCTGATCGTGCTATACACTTTTTGCTGTTCCATGATTTAGTAAGGAAAATATTATGATCACTCATATGAAATAATTTCAAGGGCACAATTCATTAATTTCGGATTAGAAAGAAGTTCACGATGCATAAAGAATAGATACATGCGTTTTATCTGCAGACGATATACTTGTTATTCGTCCTGTCCAGAAGATTTACCTGGTATGATTTGTCAGTCAGTTCACCCCTGCCATGCTGACCTTTAAGGTGTGAACACCAAACAGATTTAGAGTAAAGCTATACCCGAAATCAATACCTTGATTCATTTCACATATCCGAGTGAAGCATTCGAATATATCACTCAGGATTCGAAATATATTGTGACTTTGTGGGTTCGTAGAGTTAAATGTCCGAGTTGCAGATATTCCAAATGCACTTTACTGTCGTAGAAACACTATCAGTTCAATTCTCACGTAAAAGCTTTACGTCACATACACAATCATAATCTACCAAGGTCGATGACCACACAAACAGCGTTCTGATTACATCACCTTACAACTGTTTACTCCTTTACAACTCTTGGCGAGTCGCCGCTTCCTTAAATATCTCATTGAGAATTCGAGACTGTTCTGTAACAATCCAGAGATTGAAAGTTCTGCCACCAGATGAAACTCGAATTCTCTAGACGGGAAACTTTATCTATGCCGGCAAGTCTTTTATCTACGCGCAATCTTTATTTGTTCCAGCATACTCTTTATCTCCGTGCTACCTATCAGTTCATTTGTGTGCACAAGCCACGTTATCGTAATCGGGTTCGCGACACTGCTCCCTCCTCAAGGCTGGGCTTCCCGAACAGCACTATCGCACTGGGCCAGACGATCCAGGTATACCACCAATATCTTCCCACGAGGCACCTTCTGGATGCGGTAGACCACGTCGTTAATCCTACGCACCACCCGCTACGGTCCTTGCCACGACTGCTGAAGCGTCCCTTGGTTCGAGTAGGACGATACAACTAGACCAGGTCACCCTGTTGGAACTCTTGGCTGTTGGCTTGCCTATCGTATCGGGTCTTCTTGCGGTCGCTCGCCTTGTGCATGTTCTGATGGACCATCTCATGCATGTCGTGGAGATGGTCCACCAGGTTCTCCACATACTCGGTTGCTATCCGTTTTGCTTCCGGGCGGCTTCCTAAAGCCAGGTCACAAGGGAGACGTAACTCCTGGCCGAAAATTAAGCTGGCTGGTGTCATCTCAGTGGTGTCGTGTATTGACGAGCGGTAGGCCAGCAAGAACAGTGGCACCTTGACGTCCCAGTCTCGTTCATGGCTGATCACGACCCTCCTCAGGAGCTTCCTAAGGTCTTGATGTATCTATCGACCATGCCATCCGACTGGGGATGTAGAGGTGTTGTGCGGGTCTTGTTAACCTCAAGTTTTTCCAGTGGCTCCTTCATTAGGTTGGACTCAAAATTGTTGCCCTGGTCGCTGTAGAGCTCTAACGGTACCTCAAATCGGCAGAACACTTACTCCACGTGGCAGTCTGTGGTTGTCTTCGCCTCCTGATTCGGGATGGCATACACCTCCGGACACTTGGTGAAATAGTCCACAACCACTATCAGGTACTTGTTGCCTCAGTCGGACACTGGGAATGGTCCAGCTATGTCGACGGCGATCCTTTCGAATGGCGCTCCGACGTTGTACTGCTGCATGCGACCCCGGCTCCTAGTCGCGGGACCGCGACTCGTTGCGCAAACCTGACATTGACGGCACCATCTCTCAGAGTCTGCCCGGAGCCCCAGTCAGTAGTAGCGCTGTCGGAGTCTGTCGATTGTTCGGTTTGCTCCCAGGTGTCCTCCTGAAGTACCGGCGTCCACTTCCTTTAAGACTTTCCGGACCTTACTTCGGGGAAGTACCAACTGTTCTCTCTGCGTCTTCACATCAAGCGATTCCCATAACTGGAACAGTACGCCCCTTCTTGTCTTCAGTGATTCCCATTGGGTCCAGTAGGACTTGTATGTGGAGCTCCTTGGTGCGACGTCCTCCCAGGTTGGTCTTGCCTTGCCTCCACTTCTCTCAAGAGTGGCCCCAAGTCTGCGTCCGCCAGCTGTTCCCTCCTCAGGCCTGCGCTATTCCAGCCATCCGCAGACACTGCCATGACCACTCGGACAGCTGCGTTACGCTCCTTCTCTTCCACTCTTGAGCACTGGCCGCACTCTTCTGCGAAGGATCTTCGGGATATGGCATCTGCGTTGAGGTGGCCCTTCCCTCTACGATGTTCAGAGGTGAAGTCTTATTCCCGCAGCCTCTGGACTCAACGTGCTGTCTGGCCTTACAGGTTCCTAAAGCTCAATAACCATGTGAGGGTGGAGTAGTCAGTCCTCAGTTGGAATGGCTGACCATACAGGTACTTGTGGAAGTGCTCAAAGGTCTTTACTACCGTCTGTAACTCTCGTCGTGTGACGCAGTAGTTTCTCTCCGCCTTGGATAGCGTCATGCTGTAGTAGGCTATCACTCGCTCGTGGCCGTTCTGGACTTGAGATAGGACACCCCCAATGCAGTCGTCGCTGGCGTCGATGTCCACAATGAAAGTACCACCTGGTTGTGGATATCCCAGAATAGGAGCACTGCAAAGTGTCTACTTCAGCTGCTGGAAAGTGCCTTCGGCGTCCTCCGTCCACACGTAAGGCCGGTGTTCTTCATTCAGGCGGGTAAGGGGTTTGGCGATGCTGGAAAACCCCTTTATGAAACAGCGGTAATAATTGCATAGCCCTAGGAAACTGCGTAATTCTCTATTATCCTTTGGCCGAGGTCAATCTCTCACGGCCTGTGCCTTTTCCGTGTCTGTGGCCACTCCGGTTGCTGAGACTATGTGGCCCAAGTAGTTAACTTCCTTGCGGAAGAGCTGGCACTTCTTCGCATTCAGCTTCAAATTGGTTGCCGGTAGTCTCTGCAGTACCCTTAACAGGTTTACCAGATGGTCTTCAAAAGTCTTGCCGACGATGACGATGTTGTCCAGGTATAACAGGCAGGCGTCATAGGTAGTCCTCTTATTACCAACTCCATGAGGCGTTGGAAGGTAGCTGGTGCGTTGCAGAGACCAAAGGACATAACTATGAACTACTAAAGACCTTCGCCTGTCGAGAATACAGTCTTTTCCCTGTCTCCTGGGCCTAGAGCCACTTGTTAGTAACCCGACTTCAGGTCCAGGGTCGAGAACCACTGTGCCCCAGCAAGCGTGTCCAGGGTGTCGTCAATCCGGGGTAAGGGGAAACAGCGTTCCGGGTAACATCGTTCAGCTTCCTGTAGTCCACGCAGAAGCGTAGTTCGCCGTTCTTCTTCGTCACCAGAATTACAGGAGAACACCAAAGGCTGTCAAACTCTTCAATCACTCCCCTGGATTTCATATCCCCTAGCATATCCCATACCGCCGCTTGTTTTGCGAACGGAACGCGTCTAGGTGGTTGCCGAATCGGCCGGACGTCTCCGGTGCCGATGCGGTGAAGCACTTAATCCGTGTGGCCATGGTCAGTGTCGAACTTTCTCCAGCGGTTCTGCGGTCAGGTGGATGGCCGCCCAGCTCCGCCCCGGCCTGGATGTTGTTATAGATGTCTGTCAGATTCAGCAACCTCACTGGCACCTCCTCTCGGCACGGCAATAAGGTCCTGCCTACACAGAGTCCGTGCAAAGGCGTCTTTTGGTCCAGCATCATGTTTTTTGTCCGCTGGCCTTTCAGTCACGCCGTCAGCACCACCTCGCTTCTTCCGGGGGCAACCACGTCTTCCTGTAAGAAGACCCTGCAGATTCCAAGGCACTCTTCGGATTTCTGGTGAATGACCTCTTCTCCATTGAGCCACAGGACCTTCCTGCCGACGTCGACCTTCGCCTCGTGGCTCCTGCGGGCATCCAATCCCAGTATCACCTCCTCAGCCACTTTCGCGACGAACACATACAGAAGGACGGCACTCCATCCCAAGGCCAACTTAAGCAGAGCATCCTTCTCCACAGGCAAGGTGTCGCCCGATCCTGTCACAAGCTGGTATGGTGGGCTCTGCTTCCTCGTCGGCAAACCTTGGGCATGTCAGGTCTGATGATGGTCACGGCTGCCCTGGTGTCTACGAGCACGCGGTATGGCTCCCCTCTCATCAAACCGTCCGCGATAAGGCTGACATCCATATGCCAGCTGAGTGTCACTCGAGTGGATGTTGGTGATGGTGCCGACGTGCCTCTCGCCACGACGACCCGTTCCCACCCTTTCCCATGACTCGTTTTCCGGCTGCTTTTCCTGGTGTGGGGGCAGCGCCGTGGCTAAGTGGTTAGACCGCTTGGCTCTCACAAAGGCGGCCCGGGTTCGATCCCAGGCGACCGCAAAGTGAGATTTGTGGTGGACAACACGGCTAGGGGCGAGTTTACTCCAGGATCTCCGGTTTCCCCCGCCATCTCATTCCACCGGTGCTCCATCTTCATCTCATGCTTCATCAGTGTCATCACCTGTGGTGCCGTATGTAGTAAAAGCGGGCGTTAAACACTACACATTTCATTTCATTTGCTGGTGTGGACAGTCTCTCTCCAGGTGTCGTGGCTGTCCACACCCCCAACACAGGTCACTAGGTCTTCATCCACGTCCCTCGACTTGCCTTCGGTCTCCATTATAACGGATACTCCTCGTTCTGGAAGGCGGGGTAGCTGTCACCTTGGCAGCCTCCATCCTCAATGCTGCCGTTAGGGTCTCGTGGTTAGTTTTATAATCGCCGAGCATTAGGCGCTGACGAATCTCCGGGTCTCGTACCCCGTCAGCAAAGATGTAGGCGACTTCGCGGGATACGAACTCTGGTGGGAGGTCGACTAAGGTTTTTTTGTTAGCCAGCTGCTCAATTGCCAGGGCGCACTCCTGCAGCGTGTTCCCTGGCTGCTGTGACCCAGACTTCAGCTGGCTGCGGTACGCTGCGATTAAGCGGTGGTTTCGAAAACGGTTATCCAGGGCCTCCCAGATGTCCTTGGCGCCGCTGTCTGGACCACGCTCAGGAATTCTGCGGCCCGTCCCTGTAGGCTGGCTATTAGCTTTGCCACCTCTTCCTCCGGTGAGCACTTGTTGTGCTTGGCCACTGTGTCGAACTGGCGGCGGAAGACTTCGAAAGTTGTCGCACCGTCGTATTTAGGCGGTATGACGCGTGCAGATGTTGTGTCGCATCCCGGCGCGTCGACCTTTAAATCCTTCAACCTCCTGCCGACGACGTCCTCCATCATGGCGTTCAGGGACTTTGTGTTTCTGTCGGCCTTTCCCTCCAGATCGTTGACGCGGCTGGCCAGGTCTTCGCGCGCTCGTCCACTTGACCCATCTGCTTGCCCAGCTCCGTGACGTCATCCCTCGCGCCAGCTAACTGTTCTTCAAATTTTTGGCGAGGGCCTCGTATAGCCTTCATTTCAGTTCTTAATTCGGTCATCTTTGCGATCATCGTCGCGGCCAAGTTGTTTTTTGCTGTCTCCAACTTCTCTTCCATTTTCTCGTTGGTGTTATCGTTAGCCTCCTTTATTTCTTCCATTTTGGCGGTGAGGTTGTCCTTAGCCGTCTTCATTTTTGCTAGTTCCGCGGCCAGGCTATTATTTGCCGCTTTCATTTCCGATGTCAGTTCGGTCTGCATTTCCATCATCTCCAAAATCTTTTCCAATGCCGCGTCCATCGTTGAATGTTCCACTTCCTGACACTAATTGTGACTTTGCGGGTTCATAGAACTAAAAGTCCGAGTTGCAGATATTCCATATGTTCTTTATTTCCGTAGAAATACACTCTATTTTATCCTTACGTAACAGCATTACATCGCATACACAATCACTATCTACCAAGGTCGATGACTACACAAACAGCGTTCTGATTACATCACCTTACTCTCTGTTTACGGTTGACTTTTGGCGGGTCGTCGCTTCCTTAAATACCTCATTGTTAGTTCGAGACTACTCTGTAACAATTTAGAGATCGAATGTTCTGTCACCAGATGAAACTCGAATTTTCTAGACGGGAAATTTTATCTTTGCCGGCAAGTCCTTTATCTCGCGCTTTCTTTATTTGTTCCGGCATACTCTTTATCTCAGTGCTGCATATAAGTTCCTTTGTGTGCACAAGACACGTTATCCTGTTCGGGTTGGCGACAATATCCAGAGATTCCAAGTTTGGATACATTAGCATTTTGCATTCCAATACTTCCATCATGAGATAAAACGTCAAATATTATTAAAACGTAATAGTATCAATACGTATAAAGCAATAAATAGGCTATGTCATCCATTTCGATTGTTGTAATTTCACCAGTATCTTTAGCAAAAACCAGGCTATCGCTTCAGCTTTCAACTTTCAGCTTTCAACAATATTTAGATACTGTCAAAAATGTTTTTGAAAAATGTACTTTTACTGTGTTCTCGTGTTCCTGATTTTGGGGTTAGCTAATTTGTGATTCCAGTAGCATTATTTTTGCTTTTCGCATTCATTGTTTATTACCCAGTACATGCTTCTTGCTGGGTACCATTGAATGCAGTAAATGTGTAGAATATTAATAGCTATATTTCTTTAAACTGTGCAAAATTGTAATTCCTGAGATACAAATTAAAACCTGGGATTATTAGCAGCCCCTGTTACCTTTAATAGGCGCCAAGTTTGTGTTTACCTGGGGAGGGTTAAAATATTGAAAATGCCAAAATAAAATTTATATGTTTTTCACACAGTTGTCTTAATAGGTGCTACATTTCCATCGGCTGTTAAGAGTAGGATTTTCATCTATCTACCATCAAACCAAATAAGCTTTACTGCTCTTGGCATTGTAATATTTCCAGTCTTGTTGCTTATACTCCAGAAATTAGCAGCCCAATACTACAAGTTTATAAGTTGAGTGAAAATGGCATTTTTTAACTCTTGTAGATGTTATCGTTGCGTCAGACGGCTTCGTTTGCAATGTTAATGCAAACCATATTAAAACCGAACTTTAAAATTTTACCGCATGTTTGTTAAACGCTGTTTGCCGAAGGGCATGCTTTTTGTATTACCAAGATTTCATTGTTGACGGCTACTTTCTCATTTTAGGCGACCTTTTATGCATTTTGAAACATGAAAAATAACAATACACTCAGAGCAATAATAAGGAAATTTTCTTGTATCCTTCTCTTCTTAAAGTATTGGATTGAAATAAATGTAGAAATAATTGCTGAAAAAGTAAAATATATGCATAAATATGCACAAATTAGTTAAATATGCACTTACCTCTTAACTGCTTAAAAGCTTCCGTAATACACTCCTTAAAATATGGAATAAACTTATTATTTACTTGCACACGCTCAACGGACTCCAGTCATTGTGTATTGGCGTTGAAAGACTACAGATATACAAGGACGACGCTTCGTAAGCTTTTGAGAGTGAAAAAAGAAAGGCAGCCCACTCCAGTACGCCAATACACAATGACTGGAGTCCGAAGAATTCCAATGGAGTTCAAGGTTCAGTTTCTATATCATAATGTAAATTTTATATTGAGGAATTAATCCTTAAAGAATTAATTCTTTTAAATACATTACTCCGGTATATAGGTGATTTTAATTAATTAGAGCCAACTGAAAAATGCAATGCCACGGCCGGAGTAATGAATTTAAAGGATTAATTCTTTAAGGTTTAATTCCTCAATATAAAATTTACATTAAAAATATTCAGCGATAAAAATCCCGGTATTTAAGTCCTTATAATAGTAAGTCACCACATATGTTTATCTCGAATATGAGAACTCTAAGTGGTCTACAAGCAAAACATGAGTCAACTGGAGAATTTAATGTCAGGACGGCACGTTGGCCATGGTAGCTCAAGGGGTTGGAGCGACTGGACGGGAACCAGGAGATTCGTGGTTCAAATCCCGGCCGTGGCGTTGAATTTTTCAGTTGGTTCTATTTCATAGTTTGACAAATGATATACCGTCTCTGCTTTACACTTATACTACTGTTTACCTGTAGTAAGTAGAACATAGGACATTGTATTCGACCCAAAAATTCGATGTTAGTGATTAACCGGAAATACATGCTTTCAGGTCCCGTAAATGAAAAAAAAAGAAAGAAAACCATTTTTGTAAGTTTTCACATGTGAGCATGTTGTGTGTTTTAGTGTATATCCATATATCTATGAACATAATTGAAAACTGAAGTCAGTTAAATACCGAAGTTTACAACTTACATCAAATAACATTTGTGGTACCATTTTCGAGTTAATCTTTACTATTGGTTCGAATTTTCAGATACTATTTTCTCACCAAGGCTGCCCGGGTTCGATCCCAGGCGACCACAAAGTGTGATTTTTGGTGGACAACTCGACGCTGGGCGGGTTTTCTCCGGGACCTCCGGTTTCCCCCGCCATCTCATTCCACCGGTGCTCTATATTCATCTCTTGTATCATCAGGGTCACCGTCTGTGGTGCCTGATATAGTAAAAGCGGGCGTTTAACACTACTCATTTCATTTCAGATACTATTTTCAAGCTTTAAGTTGTTACTCCAATTATTTCCTTACTTTCGTATTCATGCACAATGTAGGAGAGTATTACACCCCACACAAAATTTAGATACCGTGGTTTAACTGCAAATACATATTTAACACTCCCTGATTCACAACAAAAACGTATGTTTAGAAAAACATTTATGTATATTGTCTGAGTTTGTGTGTGGAAACTGCATAACTCAAAATCAAAAATGATGTTAAATACCAAACCTGTTATTAAATCCAACATTTCTAAAGGATGCAACACCAATATTTTCAAGAATACGCCACACCCCAGATTATCCTTTATAACATGACCTTTTTCCAATAGATTTATTTTCTTAAAAGTGGCTATAACAATTGTATTATAATACCTATCATACGTTTAAGATATTTTCATGACAAATAAAATGTACAACTTACATTTTCTGGGAACGTCCTCAGAAGTCCTCTTCATTCTGGGTGACTATAGATAATTAGTGAACCGTAATGGATACACCAAGCCAAGAAATTGTGTGAATCACGGAGATAATTTCTGCTATATTTGTGGGGAGCTGACCTTCCTGTCTCAGAGGCGAAATTTGACCCCACTTGTAAAGAAGTGTTATAAACTTTACTTTGGCTGTCAAGTTGGTGATTTTGATAAGAGCTGGGCCGCAAATACATGCTGTGTTTCGTTTGTTAGACTGCTGACTGGGTGGAAAAATGGTACACATCATATGCCAATTGCAATTCCCATCTTTTGGAGGGAACCGAAGGATCATTTAACTGACTGCTATTTTTGTTTGACAAATATTAAAGGAATCACATCTAAAACAAAATATACAGTTAAGTATCCGAATTTGCAATCTGTAATGAGACCTGTCTTACACAGTGAAGAGTTCCCCGTACCAGTATATGCCGATCCGACCTTATGTGATAACTCTGGTTCTGACCTGACTGAAACTCCAAATGATTCAGATGAAAATAAAAATGATCTTACATATGAAGCCAGTAGCTGTTCATCAGAACCATACTTTTCCAATCAGCAAGACCTTAGTGAACTGATTCGCGATTTAAATCTGTGTAAACAGCAAGCGGAAGTTTTAGCTTCCAGACTCAAAGTGTGGAATCTACTCCAAAAAGATGTAAGAATTAGTAGATATCGTAGCCGCCATAGAGTTTTCAAAGTATACCTCTCTGAAGAAAACGGCATTGTGTTTTGTAATAATATTTGTTCAGTTATGGAAACTCTTGGGCTTCAACACCGGCCAGATGAGTGGCGATTGTTCATAGACTCCTCTAAAGTAAGTTTGAAGGCTGTGCTGCTACATATTGGCAATGAATTTATATCAATACCGGTCGCACATGCCGCTGATATGAAAGAGACATATGAAAATATAAAACTAGTTTTAGAGAAAATACAAAATGGAAAATATGAGTGGAATATCTGATAGTATCGGATAGTAGCCAATACAGATCCTATCAGTAAACCTGGAAAGCACTGGATATGTATTTTTATTTCAAAATGTGGAATAGGAGAATATTTTGACAGTTTTGGAATGCCACCATTTCTCATTATGTCATACGATTTTAAACCGTAATTGCGGTAACAATTGTCCTTACAGTAACAGAAGATTGCAAAGTTCTATTAGCTCCACATGTGGTTATTATGCTATAGCCTACGTAGTGCATCGGTGCTGTAATTTACCCATTCAGAACTTTTACTCTAAATTTAGAATAACCGATTACACTTTTAATGACAATCTTATTTTAAAAATCTAGAGAGATGTATGCTTTCTCAATAACTGTAAAAACACATCAATACCAATGCAAACCTGTACGTCATTGACATAAAGGTAAGTCTACCATACATTTATACTTCAGTCTACATTCACAAATAAACAGACAAACATGTCTACAGAAACAGGATTTATTTACTTTAACTTTTTTCTGAATGACAAGCTTGAATATGTATTTAAAGAACTTTCAATATGTAATTTGAGTCATGAAGTGCAGACGTGGGTATTTAAACCTCCTCACCATCTTCGCTTGTTATCCGATAAAATTATTTCTACCAATGATAAAATTAGTTCAAAAATTTACGGATTAAAATAGGATGACAGCGAAATTGACTATGATCAACTTTCATCTATACTCCTTCCTAACGCAGATCTTTCTACTGTGATTTTAGCAAAGGAGAGCAAAAAACTGAATTTCTTCGTAAAATGACAAACAGAACTGTAATAAATATAGAAGAGTTAGGATTTTACAACGAATCAGTTGTAACATTTAATACTACGTCTTGCATGTATCGTTGCCATAAATTACAATCACTTACTTGTGCTAAAAGGAACGTGTTGAACCTGACTAGATGGTATTCACATGCGGTAAATAAAAGAAACGCGTACCCGTGTGATCCAAAACCAAAAGATTCACGTCTGCCTAACACTTTAAAACATGAATCATCCTTAAAATACATACCTAATGACGTGTACATTAATCATTTGTTTTAGAACGCACCTTACAACTATTTAAACTGATGTAACACCCGCATTGCGTGGCAGTGTGCTTCTACTTCTCACCATGTCCATGATAGAACAAAGGTACGGTATAAAGTAGGTATACTGCTGTGGTCAGCTAGGCCGAGTGGTCGTGCTTACACATCGTGCTTCTATAGTCTCAGTGCTTCTTCTGCATGTAAGAGAAAACTTCAAAATGGCAGCCGTTGATGACAATATGGATATGTGCACACTATTGCAGAGCATTGGTTCCGCATTTGTAGGTGGAGCCAAATCAATCACTGCAAGCGAATTAGTAGACGGTAAGAGACACCTTATGCAGAGCCTAGTAGCTGTAAACACAAAATGGGGGAGGAAATAGTTGCTACAATCGAAGGCAGGGAGCTCGTTCTCCCTCATAGATTTGAAACATTAACTGCACAACAATTACAAAAAATAAATGAAGAAAATTTTCTACCTGTTGTATAACGGGAAAGAACAATTGTCAAATAATAAAACAAGACATCTCTACACTTTTGAACGTGTTGAGCAGTAGAAAAGAGATATGTCATCAGTAGTTTTCATATAGTATTTTTATTAAATGTGTATATATCCAGCACCAACAAGATACTCCATCATTTATGAAGATGTCTTGTCCACATGAAGAATGTAAGCATCATCTTTGGGAATGCCAATGTGGAAAATGCTATCATGGTCCGAGTCAGTGTATCGGACCAGATTCTGAGTTTCCAACAAAAAAGAAGAAAACGGCATTAAAAATCGTCGTCCAAATGACGTCATCCGGATGAGTAAGAAGATTAAATTAAATTCCGAGACACCATCCACATCACATCATTTCAGTGAGAGGGGCAGCAAGTTCTACATTAGCCTCATCTCTGAACATACCAACGCGGGCCACAACATTTGGACCCAAGTTGTTTTTAACACCAGTGACAGTTAATTCCCATGGTGATTATCAGCATCAGTGTTATAGAATTCTTTCAATGGAAATTATACCGCATTCTTCAAAAGAAAATACTGTGTTAATAAAACTTAGTGCCACCAGTTCTTCTCCACCTAATGTCGATGTATTGCATATTGCCTTTAGAAGCATATTAATAAATACCGCCGAAAAAGATTCTGCAAGATTAACTATCTTTGCAGGAAACGCAAAAACACCTACTCTTGATCAGTGTATTACACGATGTGGATCAACCAACATCCTCCAATGCGAAGAACATGGGTGCAGCAACTTTGTGGTTGGCGCTTTGTATGTGCCAAAACAACAAGACGACGTAAGTAACAACGTTCACCACATCATTTTAAGTCCATCACTCAACCTATAAATAAAAAACTTTACGCTCTTCTGTTTCCTCAATTCGACAGTGAAGATGGCAGCTCTCCTGATACCGACAACGAAATTGAATTGAACAAAACACCACCAGCAGCATTGAAAAATAAAAAATTTCCAAAGTTAATGATAAATGTGTAAAAAACAGTGCTTCAACTAGTGCAAACAACGATAATGATTCTTCCAATACTGCAAGCTCAAGTAACAACATTGTTGCCAGTGATAAAGAACATATTAGTGTAACTACAATGGTTAATATTATTATAGTAAAACCAGACAAAACTAATTAAAACTTGCACATATTTTTCGTACATATCCTATGCATCAAAATTTTGTTATGTTCATACACATATTTATTCAATAAACACTGTCACGCATATTATATTCGTAAACCGTGTATCCTAGCTAATATAACTTAGCTATGTATTTAAAGAATATAAATTTTAAAACAATGGGTATAAACAATCTTTGTTTATGGTTTTAGTTTATAAAATATTTATTTTAAAACTAACATGGGCATTATTATATTATTCTCAATATTTCAAAATTTTCTTTAAATCAAATTGTAAAAAATTTTAGTTATAAATATCAATATTATATTACATTGTTCTTAATAAGCCATCCTTTTAATGTATATTCAGAATTTTACTGCATCAATGTATGTACAATAAATGTAATGTTCTAAAATAATGTATACTCAATGTAAAAAATAAATAAAGAAAAATTATGCCCCGCGGCGAGTCGGACGGTCGAAAAAGTCCGCTCTGGTGCCGAAAGGGTCGAAGGTTGTGTCAGTCGAAAGGTTTCACGTTGCGGTCGATAGTCAAACAAGTCGATATTAACCTTTAAGCTACATGTTTCAGACGTTATCGAAAAGATAACGTCCAAAACAGTAACTTAAAGGTCAAGATGACGTCATACTATCGACCAAAACTTAACCTTTCCTAGACACCTTCAACCTTTTTTTTGTTGACGTCAGAGTGGACTTTGACCGTCTGGCTCCCAGGAGGTATACACTACTCACACCGTGCATGTCAGTTGGCAGAGCCTGATTTAAACTGACTACAAGTTGGTAAAAGAAATAATACCATTTACTGACTCATCTATGGGACAAGACGGAGCAAATGTCCTCATTTTCTTTTTGACATGGTAGTTATTCATATTTGTTGCGAGTATCTAATTAATTGATGGTTTTCAGATATTATTTAACAATAAAAACATTTAAATTACCAAAAAATTAGTTCTAAATTTTTAAATGTAAAGCACAGACGCACAAATATTAAGTACCCTGTCCTGCCCATGTTCCCCTATACTTATATTGAGATATCTATAATTTTTGTTAAATTTATATTTTTACCTACAAAGATAGAAAATATAAGTACAAGGCTCCCCTCTGCTGGAGTCCAATTGCTTTCTATTATTCAACTGATTTATAGAAAACTTCTGTGGTAATGTTACATTACTTTTATTAAAATTTATTCAACTTAGTACAGTATTAGTGTTATAGCACCGCTATTGCTCTTATGGCAAAGAAACACAAAACAAGTTTAAAAACCAATACAAAATATTAATTGAAAGTAGTCCCAACAAACTCCATATAAATTCATCACTTTGCCTTCCTCCGGCAGTTTTTCACCTTTGAACTTTTATCAGCTCCACTCCCAATAGAAGTTTTTGGTTTCTTCTCTACTACTTCGGAGTATGATGAAGCTCTTCGTTTTAAGTGAAAAATGGAAGCTTCACAAGATCCTTTGCTTGAAGATGCTGAGCGAGTCCTTCTTCGATGATGTTCACGCATATTTTGAAGTATCTCTAAGGCAGTTTTCGTTGGCACAAGTCCTACAGCATAGAGTATATCTTTAACAGGAGAAACAACCTGAGAACAATCCTTCAATTCACTTTTAGCTTCAATCCCACTTTGATCTACACTCAATTCCATTTTCTCACCAGCTATTACTTCATCTAACACATTTGTTTTTACTGTTTTAGCTAAAATATTCTTCATATTGCGTGCTTCTGATTTGTCCTTAAGTTCACACTCAACGAATTCTAAACTTCCATCTTGCTGTTCCGTAGTATTTGTATCACAGGGCTCTGGACAGGACGTGTTTGTCTTTGGCAGCTCTTTTAATGCCTTATCATTTGATTCAGTCTCTTCTTTCCTTTCAAGTTGTAAACTCTCCAATTTTCGAATTGAACTATCAGAATGTACAGGGTTAGTTAAGGAAAGAGAAAAATCTTCACTTACAGATATAGTAGAAGTAATGTTTTCAGTGTTTTCTTGTTTAGTATCATTTACTAAAGTTTCAGCTTCTGTTGATGGTTCCATCCAAGTGGAGGCTTTATCTTCACTACTTTGAGTCCTTCGAGAAACAATTGGTTCATTATCATAAATGGTTTCTGCATCATTATCAGCTAAAATAGGCAATGACTTGCCAGAAATGGTACTGCTGTATCCATCACTGATGTTTGCATCATTTTCTACTGTGATTGGATTTGTAGCATTATCAATTTCAGAGCAAGTTGTAGGAGTCTCCGTTTCTTCTGAAATATTTCCTGTATCTTTATCACTATCATTGCTCACAGTGCAATCAACTTCTCTTTCCAATACAAGTGTTTCAGCTTCACTGTCAAAAGAATAATCATGTGCAAGAAGAGGAGTACTAATTCTCATTGCCTTAGCCCAATCATATCTTGTTTCCAAAATAATTGTTTCAGCTTCACTATCTACAGAATTCTCATCTAACAGAAAACTAGTTCTACGTTCTACACTCATGCAACCATCTGCTTCTAGTATTTCACTTCCTGCAGCAGTGCTCTCAGCAGTTCTGATATCAGCTTCTTTTGCAGAATATTGCATTTCTGTATTAACATCTTCAACTTCTCTTAAAGCTTTACCTCTAGCAGCCTGTTGGGAAGTTGGATGATAGCCTGTACTGAGAACCAACTGTAGTTCAGCAGTACCGCTTTCAATTTTCAGCTCCTTTGAGTCCTTTGAGTCCTTTCCACTCTCATTTGGATACTGTTTATCTATCTGTGAGTCCTGTGAAGATTCAACACAAGCTTCCATTTCATATTGCACCTTTTCATTAGTTAAACTATCAGGACCGCTTAAAGCAAGAGTAAATGAGCCATTAATGGAACTTTTGCCAGAATCAACCTCGGAACTAGGGACCAGGCGCAAATTCTCAGTCTGTTCATCAGTAGAAGCCTCACTAGAAGTACTAAGGTACAGGTGCAAATCCTCAGTCTCTTCATCAGAAGCCTCACTAGAACCATGGTTTTTGGTATCCTGCTGTGAAATGATTGGTGTAACACTGACATCCTCCTCTTTCTTGGCATTTGTACACACCTCAATTTCTGTGTCACTATTCTCACCCATTATAGCCTGAAGAGCTTGCTCTGGCAATGACTTGCCAGAAATGGTACTGCTGTATCCATCACTGATGTTTGCATCATTTTCTACTGTGATTGGATTTGTAGCATTATCAATTTCAGAGCAAGTTGTAGGAGTCTCCGTTTCTTCTGAAATATTTCCTGTATCATTATCACTATCATTGCTCACAGTGCAATCAACTTCTCTTTCCAATACAAGTGTTTCAGCTTCACTGTCAAAAGAATAATCATTTGCAAGAAGAGGAGTACTAGTTCTCATTGCCTTATCCCAATCATATCTTGTTTCCAAAATAATTGTTTCAGCTTCACTATCTACAGAATTCTCATCTAACAGAAAACTAGTTCTACGTTCTACACTCATGCAACCATCTGCTTCTAGTATTTCACTTCCTGCAGCAGTGCTCTCAGCAGTTCTGATATCAGCTTCTTTTGCAGAATATTGCATTTCTGTATTAACATCTTCAACTTCTCTTAAAGCTTTACCTCTAGCAGCCTGTTGGGAAGTTGGATGATAGCCTGTACTGAGAACCAACTGTAGTTCAGCAGTACCGCTTTCAATTTTCAGCTCCTTTGAGTCCTTTGAGTCCTTTCCACTCTCATTTGGATACTGTTTATCTATCTGTGAGTCCTGTGAAGATTCAACACAAGCTTCCATTTCATATTGCACCTTTTCATTAGTTAAACTATCAGGACCGCTTAAAGCAAGAGTAAATGAGCCATTAATGGAACTTTTGCCAGAATCAACCTCGGAACTAGGGACCAGGCGCAAATTCTCAGTCTGTTCATCAGTAGAAGCCTCACTAGAAGTACTAAGGTACAGGTGCAAATCCTCAGTCTCTTCATCAGAAGCCTCACTAGAACCATGGTTTTTGGTATCCTGCTGTGAAATGATTGGTGTAACACTGACATCCTCCTCTTTCTTGGCATTTGTACACACCTCAATTTCTGTGTCACTATTCTCACCCATTATAGCCTGAAGAGCTTGCTCTGGCAATGACTTGCCAGAAATGGTACTGCTGTATCCATCACTGATGTTTGCATCATTTTCTACTGTGATTGGATTTGTAGCATTATCAATTTCAGAGCAAGTTGTAGGAGTCTCCGTTTCTTCTGAAATATTTCCTGTATCTTTATCACTATCATTGCTCACAGTGCAATCAACTTCTCTTTCCAATACAAGTGTTTCAGCTTCACTGTCAAAAGAATAATCATGTGCAAGAAGAGGAGTACTAATTCTCATTGCCTTAGCCCAATCATATCTTGTTTCCAAAATAATTGTTTCAGCTTCACTATCTACAGAATTCTCATCTAACAGAAAACTAGTTCTACGTTCTACACTCATGCAACCATCTGCTTCTAGTATTTCACTTCCTGCAGCAGTGCTCTCAGCAGTTCTGATATCAGCTTCTTTTGCAGAATATTGCATTTCTGTATTAACATCTTCAACTTCTCTTAAAGCTTTACCTCTAGCAGCCTGTTGGGAAGTTGGATGATAGCCTGTACTGAGAACCAACTGTAGTTCAGCAGTACCGCTTTCAATTTTCAGCTCCTTTGAGTCCTTTCCACTCTCATTTGGATACTGTTTATCTATCTGTGAGTCCTGTGAAGATTCAACACAAGCTTCCATTTCATATTGCACATTTTCATTAGTTAAACTATCAGGACCGCTTAAAGCAAGAGTAAATGAGCCATTAATGGAACTTTTGCCAGAATCAACCTCGGAACTAGGGACCAGGCGCAAATTCTCAGTCTGTTCATCAGTAGAAGCCTCACTAGAAGTACTAAGGTACAGGTGCAAATCCTCAGTCTCTTCATCAGAAGCCTCACTAGAACCATGGTTTTTGGTATCCTGCTGTGAAATGATTGGTGTAACACTGACATCCTCCTCTTTCTTGGCATTTGTACACACCTCAATTTCTGTGTCACTACTCTCACCCATCATAGCCTGAAGAGCTTGCTCCACAGACATCCCTGCATTAGCATTTGTTTCCACTTTAGTTTCCTTAGCTGGTGCTCTTATTTCTAGTTGTTCACTTGAATTCTCCTGGTCAAAGTCATTGGTGCTAACTTCTTTAGAGAAATCACAGCTGTCCTCTCTATAATGTAATGATGTATCTGCATCTTTGCTCACATTTGTGTCCATGACGACAAAGCTGTCCATGGCTTCTTGCTCATAACTATCTCCGGTTATTATTTCATTTGAATTTGGTGTTGCTTCCATTAGATTTACCACAGCAGACACATCAACTGAATGATTACCTTCTATAACTTCTAATTGCTTAACAGGCCCAGAGTTCCCCAAAGTTTGCATTGCATCAACTTGAACTTCTGACACTTCTCGTTCTTCAGGTTCAAGAGTTGAAATAATCGCTTCTTTTTCCATGGTCTGATTTATAAGCATTTCATCACCACTAATGCTTGGAGGTAAACCAGCCTTCAATTCACTGCTTTCATGATCTACTGCCTTTGTATCGGCAAGTTCCATAGGCTCTAACTCTTGAGCAGCAGAAGATTCTGTTCCTCTTGCATTTGTTGCCGAGACTTCCATTACAGTACTTTCTTGCTGTTCAGCTGGAGTCTCTACCATAGCTTCTTGACTCTCTAGTTCTTCCTGAACCTCCTGCACTATGAACTGCACATTTTCACCCCCTAAAAGACTTCCATCAGCAACTTGTATCATTCCACCATTCATTATATGCATCAATATCTCCTCATTTACGGAAACATATGAGCCATCTCCACTTTCTAACAAAATGGGAACATCAGTGGGAAGGCCTGCTTCTTTCAGAGCTTCCATATATTGGGTCATTAAAGGATTGGTGTTACCATCAGTAACTTGATAAATGACATTACCATCACCATTCACTTCTCCAGAAGGTATAGTATTGTCAGTAACCTGGTATATAATATCTTGTCCGTTAGCATCCTGTCCTGCCATTACTGTATTATCAGCAACCTGATAGACAATGTTTCCAGAAGCATCCTGGCTAAGGTTACTTGCTTCAAGTTGGTATACAATATTTGTTTCATTATTTGAGTCAATGCCTGGCCCTGTATTTCCAGCTACTTGATATATGACATTCGGTGCTGCAGATTGTGGTGCACTGACTGTGTTTACCTGTGTTACTTCTGCCTTTACTGGCATTGCTTTAGTCGTAATTGTTTCTTTTACTAATCGCTGTGAAGGACAGCCTATAGTGCTATTGAGTGGAACAGATGCAGAATGTTTCTGAGGCTGTAGTTCCTCAGCATGCACTGCCAACTCATCACCTGTAGACATTTCCTGTTGTAACATCATCAGTGCTTTTCGGCTTGCTTCAGCTTCCTTCTCTAGAGCCATATCTAGTTCTGATATAACTTTTTCTTTAAACGTTATATTCATTTGTCTCTTCAGTGGTCTTCCTCTCCTTCGTGTAGTGTCATCCATATAAAATACTGGCTGTGGTGCAACTTCCTTTTTTACACTTTCTATACCTGTTTCAGCACCACATGTTTCTATGGTCTTATTATTTGGTAAAACCACATTAGCAGATTTTACCCCACCATTTGGAGTTATAATAGGCACTCTGTCGATCATTTCCGATTTTGGGATTGTATCTTTATTTTTCATTACAGTTGATTCAATGGGGCATGTTCTTGAAGGCTCAACTGTGACGGCACCTGGTGTTGAAACGTTGTGATGAAACCTCACATTCTTGCTAACAGTATGAAAAGTCTGTTTGGGAAACTCACTGCCAGAAAGCGAGAGTAAAAGCTGTGCTGTATCAGTCTGTTGTTGCTGCTGCTGTTGTTGCTGCTGCTGTTGTTGCTGCTGCTGCTGCTGCTGCTGCTGCTGCTGCTGCTGCTGCTGCTGCTTCTGTTGGCTCTCTGTGCGAATCTGTACAGACTTTGACGATGTTTGGAAAACTGTTTTAACAGATTGTGTAGCTTGAGCGTCTGTAACCCCTTGTAACTGGGAACCAGCAACAGTGACAGCACCAACCTGTCCTGCTGTTGTAACTGTTTTTAGGCCACTTGAAACCAAGGTTTGCTGAACTCCCACACGTTTGGATCGCCCCACAAAACCTTTCCTTGATGTTTCACCTGTACCAAAAAAAAAAAAAAAAAGGGAATTAATAAAAGACCTATATTTCATTAACCTACATTTGAAATAAAATATGACGAGTGCACTTCTTTAAGTAACATTTTAATATGTCAAAAAAAAAGTGAGTGAGAGTATGTGAGAGAGAACATTTTATAACAATTTTGTTTTTGGAAATTGTTCTTTCACACCAACCACATGTAGCGTAAGGTTGTTTTGAAGGGTGAAGTAAAACTGAAAAATTCAATGCAATCAACCAACGAATTCAATTCATAGGTGGGATTTGAACCACAGATCTCCCGTTTTCCATCTGGTTGCTCTAACCACTTTGCTACCTTGGCAATATACCAGCATGACAAATTCTCCGAATGACTTGCATTTTTTCCAGTAAACCACGAGGAGTTCTCATATACATATGAGATGACTACCTTAATGGAGACTTACAATGTATAAGTGCTTTAAGTCCGAGGATTTATAGTTCAGACCACTATCAGGTAAATTAATTTAGGTCAAATAATTTACAATAATCAAATTAATAGAGGTCTGAAGTATTAAAGCCTGGGACTTAAAAGTAGTTACACATCTAAGTCACCATTATGATAGTGGTCTTATATGTATACAAGAACTCCTAGTGGTTTATCGGGTAAAATGTGAGTATGCTGGAGATTTTTATGTCATGCTGAGTTGCTGCCATGGTAGCTCAATGGTTAGAGCAACCAGATGGAGACAACATTCTCTTTCACTTTTTCGTCAACTTTCTGCACCAAATCATTGATCACTGAGGGTCACAAACACTTTGTGCCTCATCATGAACATTTGGTCATTTTTTAAAGTTCTTACCCATTTGCATACCAATGCATCATTCATAAGGATTCATCCAAACATTTTACAAAGCTGGTGGTGAACATCAATTGCTTTCACGCCTTTAGCACTAAGAAAACAAATAACACTGTGTACTTCACAGTCAGTGAGATTGTCAATTGTTGAAGTTGTTTTAAACACGCTAAAGCAAATGTAAACATGATCAATTGCTGCAGCGATGGTATCTGTGGCTTGCCAATAGATATAGATACACAGTTCACATGCACAGGACACTGACTGCAGGATTATAGAGGATTTTCAAAACAGTATTTGCTTAAAAAACACACCTTGTATTAGAAGGTACTCTATGTACATTTATACATACATTAATATTACAGATGACAATGATGCACCTAAAACATTAACAATATTGCAGTTTGGCCTAAGGTCCTTCTGTCTCTATCTCTGTCTCTCTGTGTGGCCGCGCCGTGGCTCAGTGGTTAGACCGCTTGGCTCTCACCTAGGCGGCCCGGGTTCGATCCCAGGCGACCGCAAAGTGAGATTTGTGGTGGACAACACGGCGCTGGGGCAGGTTTTCTCCGGGATCTCCAGTTTCCTCCGCCATCTCATTCCACCGGTGCTCCATCTTCATCTCATGTATCATCAGTGTCACCGCCTGCGGTGCCGTATGTAGTAAAAGCAGGCGTTAAACACTACACATTTCATTTTTTTCTGTCTCTCTGTCTGTCTGTCTGTCTGTCTGTCTCTCTCTCTCTCTTATTGTCTCCATTTCCAAGAGAAAAGGTATGGCCATATTTGTGTAAAGCAAGGACGCTTTGAGGGTGAAAGTTGTTACAAAGCAAATTTTTTGTTTGTTATTGATTTTTTATTCCCCAAAGTTATGCCTTACAAGATATTGAAGCTTTTGATTGATAAATTGCTTAGAGTATTTTACTATAGATTAACATTCAGAATTACCTGTCTTACTTATTAAAAAAATAAGACAGAAGTGTAAATACTGTCAAATTTTTATACTGTAAAACTAGGTATATTGAAATAGTTTTTCTTTGGCAAAATATATCAAAAATAGTATTTTAAATTATGTTCATTTTAGTAATGGGAGAGTCAAAAATCTCTGAACTGGCTGGCAATGTTGTGCTTGTGCACATCTCTTGCGCTTGTCGCTGATAACCACTGTCATAGGAAGGTGTGTAATGAAACCATACAACGTTTTTAGAATTACTTTTAAAGGCTTTACTTACCAGTTTAATGAAAGAAGATGTCCATACCATCATCCATACATTTTTAGCACCTCTTTAGGAAACTATTACTCATCGTAGTTCCCGTTGTGAAATGCTGGCAATTTCCTGGCAGATATATTGTTTTAATTCTTTCAGGGAGGGGAGTGTATCTTGTACACTTTGTTTAAAGCTAGCACAGAGATTCCTATGAAACAACATTAACTGAGGATGTTAGGAAGGTCCTAACAAAATGCGTTCTAGGTAAACACTAGCAATATATGGAGCATTGTGTACTAGTTTGACTCAAAATTATATTAGCACAGAGATATTATTCATGGACAAGGCTTGATTTCAAATTCATGGATGTGTACAAAAATAATCGTTATTGGAGCTCTGAGAAACCATGAATTACCCCTTCACAATGACAAAAGCTGTTATGCATATCACTTGAGATATACGAAACTTAGATTTCGCAGAAACGCAAATAAACCGTTGTTTAACAATATGTTCGTTTTCACTGTACGGGTCCATGATAGATGAGGTGTTTCTAACTTTTTCCTAATATTTGGCAACTAACCCCTGCTCTAAGTTGTAACGGTTGTTTTGGTTTAAGCCCCGGGAGTCGAAAAATGTTTAAATATGTGGTTTAAGAATCGATATGGACATGTTAAAATGAGTAAGAAAAGAAATTGTTAAAATTCAGTAGGTCATGAGATGACGCTACTTGTAATTATATGATATGAATGTTTTATGATTGGTAGTTTTAAAAATGAGATTATGTAATGTGAGACATGGACCAGTAAAAATAAAGTTTGATTGGTAGTGATGGCAAGAAGAGAATGAAAAATCAATAAATTTGGTAAAACAGCTAGGAAAGAAGACTTCTTTTGATGGAAGAACGTTATAGTGAAAAGACGTAAATTACAGTGCTTGACGAAATATTGTAAAGAAGTTAATTGTAATCAAGATATACAGTATTATTGTCAAGTTTCGTACGAAAAATTATATAGATAATATAAATTAAATTGAACATCTGGATAATTTAAAAGTAAAAAGAACGTATTGGTATCAAAGTCTATTTAGAAAATTTATGCTTTTCACTCGCGACCACGTCTGAAAATTAAAAGTTCTCATAACTCAGACTTAAGCAGATCCGAAAATTTTAGATACATCGATACATCCGAGTGCCAGATTGGTCCAAGAAGAATTAGCAACTCGTGGCTTCATCACCACCAACCAAGAAGGATAAATAAAACCCAAAACCCCAGTCACAACGCGGGACATCAGTGAGAATAATCCCGCTACAAAGTACAAGAATCCGGCATTTTCTTTTTATCTGACGTTCCTAGTGTACTCATATGTTAGGTCCATTTTTTCCGAGGCGTTTACTGAGTTACCGAATTACGTTGACTGGAAAACGGAATTCGCTCTCAGTAAAGGAATCGTATGTTTTTGAGGTGTACTTTAGCGAGGAGTACGCTCTGTCCCTTAAACTGCTATTCCTCTGTATTTTGCAAATTGCTGTCTCTAAGAACGTCAAGAAATACATTTTAGTAAGCACAAAACTGGAGTAAGGCACACATACCGTTTGACAAGTGGCCTACCTTCAAAAAAAAAAAAAAAAAAAAAGCAGCTGACGCATCTGGTATAGGCAGATTTTTTTTAATAATAATATGGTGAAAGCCATTCTGCTACCTTTTCTGCCTGTTCCATGATACAATAATTTGAAAACCTGCATTTATTGCAGTATTGCTAATATGTAAAATATATAGAGTAAGCAGAGATCGTATGATGTGTGTTTGAATTTGTAGAATGGAAGTTCAATAATACCATCTTTAATGACAAGAACACTACAAGAGAACTGTGACTCAGTCATTCCTCCAAAAACAATCTTATAACCCTAGATGCGTATTTTTTATAACGCATAAAATTGTAATTTGAAATTTGGAGGAATTATTCAGAATAAAATAGCCACGGAATCCATGCAAAAGCTAAATGATGGTACAGAACAATATCATTAAAAATGCCCAACAGTTTAGTTCATTAAACTTTAAATATAGTAAACATTCCGAGTGGATTTTTTAAAAAAAAAATATCCTCAAAAACATACTTTGTGCTCGACATTGTCTGTGCGTAGTGAAGATAAATGTGAAAATGCAGTGGCAGTAAGTTTTTGTACTGCTCCAGGATGCTGTTCTAGACCACTTTGTTTTAAATCCACAATATCACTGATAAGGTTAGTGACAAAGATGGTCGTAACTCTACAATATAAATGTGCAAAGGTTACAAAAATAGATCCACCTTGTTAGTATGATAATATGAATGTTAGATATAGCTTGAGTGGTATATATATAAACTCAAATTTAAAATCCTATTTCATAAAAGCCAAAAGTGCTAGTCAAATTTACCTATTTTTATTGACCAAAATCAACCTATACATCCATCTAGAAAGAAAGTGGTCCTTCCTAGTTGTACTTTCATAAGATAGTTTCAAAGGGACTGTATCATTTTTCTTCTAAAAGAAAATCAATGCCGATTCTTCTAAAGGAGTTCAATAGATCGCTCACTCCAATTTCATATCATGAGGAAATTGAAAGTGCATTAACTGCATATACAGAGTTTCAGGTTCCCATCAGAATGATAAGTCCTGCGTCGTGGCGTAGCGGACTAAGGCAGCACGCCTTGGTCCTTAGCCACAGAAAGTGGTCCGGGTTCGATCCCACCCATGGGGTGCGGATTTTAAGTGCCCAGTATAGGACCGGTGCCCACTCAGCTACAAGTGGAAATTGAGGAGCTTACGCTAGATAAGCGGCCCTTGTCACGAAAACCAACGTTCCGGCTGGGGGATGCCGAGATGCTGGCCACATCTCCCGTATCGGTTGAATCATCGCCCACCTCTGCCGTGCGTAAGTGGGCGTGAGGCCGGCAGTCGGGTTGGTATTATTTTGCCCTCTTAGGGCTGTCGCGTCAGGGATTTATTTTTTATTTTTATCAGAGTGATAAAAGATGATACTGAGAATGCAAATTTTAGAAAATTCACATAGATTTTGATAGACTGAAGTGCTTCTTACATTACGTAAATGGGAACCAAGAGTTACTGGTCTCTTAACTGGTACTATGGAATCTGAAACTGCCTTCTATGAAATCATTTCTGTAATATAGTCAAAGCGAAGTAATTTTTTCCATTTCTTCAATGAGGAGAAAGAAACTAAAACATGCAACTGAAAATATATAAATATATTTCTACTTTAGATGAAGACATTTTGAAATTTCTTTCCCTATAGAGTGGGAAACTTCTTACTTACGCCTTGTATGAATAATTTGCAGGCAGTTATGTAAAGGGGATAAATTTGAAACTAATTAAATTTGAGATAGTAACGTAACGCATGGCGTAAACTCCAAAGTGAGCCTGAGCCTGCCAACCCGACTGGCAGCCTCATACCCACATACGCAAGGCAGAGGTGGACGATCCTCCAACCAATAGGCTGGACAGTTTCGCGCCTGTAACAGGTGTAACCTGGTGCTTGTTACATGTACTGGTACTGTACTAGTGTCAATTCTTTACAGTTAAGTAAAAACGTTATGTGTGTTAAGTGCCAAAACGTGATGCGGGTCGTCCTCATTTGACTCGAGCACCACAGTTTTAGGAGGATTTGTTGGATACTGGTCCAAGAGAACCCATCCCCCAGCACTTGGCAGGTGACACAGACACTGCACACATTTCAGTAAACTGTGTGGTGTACTGTCTATTACCAGCAGTTCCAACCATACCATCTGCAATATTACCATGCATTACTGGAGGAGAACTATCCACGACAAGTGCAGTTTGTGGAATGGTATTTACAACGATGCATACTAGAGCCACAATTCCTGAGCTTGGTGCTATTCACACACGAATGCATAATTATCCGAGATGGAATTTTAAACTTGCATAATATGTATGTTTGGGCAGACGAAAATCCAGGTGCACAGGTCTTTCAGTCACAACGCAGATTTAGTATCAACCTATGGGATGGAATAATTGCTGGCCATATCATTGGTCCGTATCTACTCCCAAACAGCCTAACAGGACAGGAAACCCTTGCATCTCTTAGAGACATTTTGCCTGCCTCATTGAGGGCGTCCCACTACACATTCGGCAGGTAATGTGGCTGCAACACGATGGAGCTCCAGCACACCCTGAAAGAAATGTGCTGGATCACCCCAATAAATGGAAAGGAAGAGGGGAACCAGTTCCATGGCCACCAGGTCACCAGGTCTGACAACACTTAACTATTTTCTGTGGGGTAGTATGAACACCATGGTGTACGCAACATCTAAACTTCAGAGGAGGACCTCATTGCACAAGTATATGGAGCGATTGCCATTCTTTCATGCCAGCCACACTTATTGGAGCATGTTATGTGAAGCTCAACATCGCCGACGTAGGCTTCGCATTGGCATAGGAGGTACTAAGTTTGAACCCCCTTTATAATGTTAAACTGATTTTTGCTGTATATTGTTTGTTCATTGTATAGATGACAAGTGGAATAGATACTTTGACTGTTTACTGCGCCCAAAAGGTGCATTTTCGGACATGGGTAGCTGCTTGGAAAATTATCCACTTGCCATCCTACACAACATTCTAAGTGTTGTCAGTGTTTAATTTCATCCACCCTGGATAAAAAAGAACAAATATTTTGCATACAAATCTGGGCTCTATCCATTACAAAGAGCTGGATATTTTTGTTAATACTAGAGTGTTGCATGAAATTGACACATTGCTTGCATAAATGCACATGTACTGCATTTCAAACTCAGTCACACTGTCCAGAGTACCTGAAACGTTTCACATGCCAGGAAAGTTGCACTAGTGGCATAAGCAGCTTTCATTAATTAAAATAAATATGACGACGTTTTGTACTCCACACATAGACCAAGTTTAGATGAACCAAGAATATACCCCAACACTGAAACCGTGCCATTGACAGCTATTAATTAAGTTGGTAAATCTACAGAATAACAAATTCAACACTTCTCCTACACTTTCAGAACCATCTACAATGCAGCATTTTGGTTGGCCTTGGGGTGGAAGCAGAAAAATAAGTAAAAGTCAATATTTTGTAGGTTTCAACTATTTCCAAATACAGTAAAACCTCATTAACCTGGACCAGTGTTGAAAAAAATATATGTGTTAGCATAGTTAATGGGAACTCCTTTACAGCTGATAAATTGCTATTCTCATTAGGTACATCACTTGAATTCTCTTTCCAGCAGGCGAAGTCATTGCACTCAGCCTACTTGCTCGGGACCAGCTTGGAAGAGATATTTTATTAAAGTCATGGAAAAACATCGTGGCCTCGTGTGTGTGACTTCACAGAAGATTGAAGAAGAAGAAGAAGAAGAAGAAGAAGAAGAAGAAGAAGAAGAAGAAGAAAAGTAAGTGTGGAAGAAGATTTTATAGACATTTTTAAAAATATGGATGGCTGTTCTGATGTTGATGAAGACATTGACAATGACGTAGGTTATGGACTGATTACTGAGGAAGGCATTCTGGTGTCATGCAGTGTTACTGAAATTGAAAATGAAGAGTATTCAGATTAAGACAATGTTGATGAACCAGCTATGTTTACATATGACCCATGCACAAGCAGTAGCAAACATAGAGAAACTGATGCTTTATTTCAAGAGTCAAACCGACACATAGCCAAATGAACTTCTAATGTTAAATGGATGCGAGATTGTACTGCTCGTAAGCTATACACAAACTGAGACAGCAGAAACTCACTGCCATTTTTACTACCGATTAGTTTGTAGCTATATTCTGTACAGTGCAACTACATGGGCTCTTACAATATGACGGTTGGCTGATAAATCCCAGGCCTCACAATAAAAAAATATTTTGAAACCTTTTTAAATAAAAAAACCAACATAATCTCCATAAAGACTGATATGTTAATTTAATTAAACCATCTCTGAGTGCAATTTATCATGGTCCTCAAAATAACTGTTTACTGCATCATTGACCTACTTGTTGCTGTGAAATCTTCGTCCTCCAAGAAATTTTTTGAGGTTCGGGAACAGGTGGTAGTCACTAGATACTAGATATGAGGAATAGGGTGGATGTTCTAGCAATTCGAATTTAAATTTGCACATTTTCCCCATAGCACTGATTGAACAATGGGCCAGAGCATTGTGAAGAAACAAGATCTTTTTTTCTCTGACAAACGAGGTATTTTTCTTTTCACCTCATCACTCATACGTTGTAGCAGGCTGGCTCAGTAGTCACCAGTGATACTTTTACCCTTTTCCAAGTAATCAATAAAAATAATTCCTTGTGCATCCCAGAAAACTCGCCATAACCTTGACAACCGACAAAATTGACTCTGCCTTTTTTGAAGTTGGTTCACCTGACGCAATTCACTGTTATGACTGTGATTTACTTTTTGGAGTACAGTGATGTATCCAAGTTTCATCCATGGTAATAAGCCATCTCAAAAATTCTCTGGGATTTTTACGATAGAGCTCCAAATTCTTAACAGAAACAGTTCTTCTTTGCAACTTTTGATCAGGTGTCAAACGCGCACCCATTGTGCACAGATCTTGTGAAAGCCCAAAACATTACATAAAATATTACCTGCATATTCTTTTGATATGTTTACAGCCTCTGCTATCTCAAATAACTTTAATTTGCAGTCTTCCAGTAGCGAACGATGAATTTTTTCAATGAGCTCTGGAGCTCTTCCACAGGGCATCCAGAGCAAGGGTTATCACAACTGCTCATATGTCCCATTTTAAACTCCACAACCGACCTTTTAATCATTGTATATGAAGGTGCAGACCTTTCAATGTACTGTCCATTTCCTCCTTGATTTCTTTAAGCATTAACCCTTTCAAATGAAAGTATTTAATCACTGCTTGTTTTTCCAAATCCTCTATTTTCGTAAAACCTCTATACCTGTCTTGTTTAAAATGCTGTCTTTCAAAAACTAAACAAGCTATTGACCTGTAACTATGAATACAAGCTAGTCTAGAGTTAAACTATATGATGCTAGCTGTCAAACTGACCCAATTGCGCTATCTCTGTGTGAGGTCCGGGACTTATTAGCTGACCCTCGTATATACAGGTATGTGTTTTTAAGTTGAAAGTGTGCCGATGGTAATTTCTAAACTCCATTAAAATATTTAGGTATGTGTACGTGATTTTTTGTCGGCTTTTCCATGTCGGTTCTATTGTGCCTATATGCTTTCATTTGTAGAGCCTATCTCATGCTTTTGTTCTACAGTCTATGTTATCATATGTATATTAATATTTGTATTAATGTTAATTCAGTCTAGAAACACCACATAAGAGACATCAATTACAGAGTGATATCTGCTGGTGATAACCCTTTGTGTAGAGGCATGTCACTCAGTAGGCAAACTGGAACTGTTACAAATGCCCTAGAAAATTCTATACGAAGGGAAGGAATAGATGAAAACATATAGGAAATTCCCATTCCTGCTGATAAGTTTACTTCAAACTATGAAGTATGTACAACTTAATTTTAAATTGTTAGCTATTAAGCATAAAGTGATTTATTATTCATTTGCATTCACCACATAGTATGCTTTTGAAGATAACTAAAACTTCATTATTAGCTGGTAACATTACAACCACAGCATAGCCAACTTTCTATGAAATGTCAAGTGCAACATTACAGTGGCATGCTGTATGTATGTTTAAGTGTAGACTTACTAACCATTTACTTGCACTACCAGGCTAACATATTACAGATGATTAAAATACAGATTTGATGATTAAGTATTAAATGAATGGTTCGGAAGTACTGATCTTATAAGGGAAAACAAAACATATTGTGAAATAAAATTGTCATTAGTTTAATTAATCTTACTAACCAGTTGCTGCAGCTTGTTTCGCACAAGTTGTGGGTGGTGCCTCATTGGCAGCAGTTGTGGGTACTGGGTCATCTGTCATTGCTGACAACCTCTGCACCTAAAAATGCATTCATATATTAGAATGAAATAAATGTGTTTTGCATTATAAATTAAACAAACAGGCACAAAAACGCATATAAAATACACATTGTATTTGTACACAATATTTACACACTGTAGGTGCTTCTTCACCTACTCAATTATGATCCCCTTTTATACACAACCCAAGGCCTGTCAAAGTAGTGCATTGCACTGTGGCTTGAAAGTTAATACAGTATTGAATGTTATGATGCACTAAATCACCTAATATTCACATAAGCATGTGGAAATCCTTCAAATGTACAGTTTTAAAATTGCAATTACATAACCAGCCACATTCCATATGGAAATTTCTGAAATATTTGTAATAGAAAACAGATAGTACAAAATATCACAGTGTAATAGTATGCTGTTCAGAACCTGGAAATGCATGGGGAAAAGAAAAAAGAATTCTTGCTTTATGATGCAACACAAGATTAATACAAGATTCCTTACAAGAAAGTGGAATAGAGTTTGGATCCTGCAATCTCTTGTATTGCGTGGAGCACTATCTGAGACTTTAGGTAGGATCCTTCCATCAAATAACACGGATGTTAAGTTTTACCTTTAAGCTGCATCTGTTCTTACGTTTCCTTGAAATGGAATTTAGTCTTCAGAATAATTGACATAGCATATCTAAGTTTACCAACTAGAACAATTTTTGTGAAATTTAATGTTTAGCCAATTCATAGTTACTGATTTTAATGCTGGGAGTTTCACATAAAGGAAAACCTTGGCCCTCTTAGTTATCACATTTCATATAACATGAGAGATTAAAAATGCCAAGAGTCTGTGCATTGTATTGAAGCAGTTATAGCGAGTAATACATAATATTAACTGAACCTTCCATCGCCCGCAAAGTTAAGTGTAGCAGCACAGGGCGCAATGTGCCTGTCGGGCACACTTTGTAAATCATAGTTAAATAAACAATGTAATACATTTGTGAAGTTAAACTAAGTCACACAGTCATTCGCTGAGGGGAAACTTTTCGCTGCGTCTACAAAAATAGCCTCACTTTGTTACGTAATTAAAAAATCGCGAAGGAACGCAAGCGAACGTCTGTGTGCAAGAAAAGTTGATTATGTTCGCTTCCCATTTCTTCACATAGTTTCTTGAATATCAGTGATGATGATTGAAATTTAGGGGCGCTCAAATCGATGGTCATTAGCGCCCTTTCAAAAGCAGTATTTCACTTTACAATTCTTCCGTTCACTTAACTTATCTTTTACTTTCCTTTGACTTTGCTGTGCCTTTGCCTTCGCTTTACTCTAGCTCCGCTTTGGTTTTTCTTTGGCTTCATTCTGACTTTAGCATTTTTCTGCTCAAGCTCTGCTCTGGCTCCTCTCTGGTTGCGCTCTGGCTTCTCTCCCGCTTCACCCTAACCTCACTCAGACTTCATTCTAAAATCCCTCTAACTTCGCCCTGGCTTGGCTCTTGTTTTTCTCTGGCTAGGTTCCGGCCTGCCTCCGGTCCCGCTCTGGCTTCGCTCAAGCTTCGCTCTGTACCTTCAACACTGGCTTCACTCTGCCTTAGCTCTGGATAGGCCCCGGTAACCACTCCGGTCCCGGTCTGGCTTGACTCTGGCTCCGCTCTAGCTTTGATCCGGCTTCACTCAAACCTCACTCTAACTTCACTCTGTATTCACTCTAACTTGGCCCTGGCTTGCTCTGGCTAGGTTCCGGCCCGCCTCCGGTCCTGCTTTGGCTACGCTCTGGCTTTGCTCTGGCCTCACACTAACTTCATTCTGTACCTTAACACTGGATTCGCTCTGCCTTCGCTCTGGCTAGGCCCCGGTCACCACTCCGGTCCCGCTCTGGCTTAGCTCTGGCTCCGCTCAAGTACCGCACTGGCTACGCTCTGGCTCCACTCTGGCTTTGCTCTGGCTAGGCTCCGGTCCCCGCTAAGGTCCCGCACTAGCTTCACTCTGGTTTCACTCTAACATTCCTTAACTATACTCTTGCTTGGACGTGTCTTCGTTCAGGCCTGGCTCTTGCTAGGTTCTGGCCCCGCTCCTGTTCTTCTGGCCTCACACTAACTTCGTTCTGAAGCTTAACTATGGCTTGTGTCTGGCTTGGCTCCGGCTTCGCTCTGGCTTCACTCTGGCTAGGATTCGGACACCACCCCGATCTCGCTCTGGCTAGGCTCTGGCTTCGCTCCAGCTTCACTCAAACCTCACTCTAACTTCACTCTATATTCACTCTAACTTGCCTCTGGCTTGGCTCTGGCTATGCTCCGGCCCACCTTCGGTCCCGCTCTGGCTTCGCTCTGGCCTCATTCTACCTTCATTCTTAAACCTAACCCTGGCTTGGCTCTGGCTTCGCTCTGGCTTGGCTCTGGCTATGCTCCGGCCCACCTTCAGCCCCGCTCTGGCTTCGCTCTGGCCTCATTCTACCTTCATTCTTGAACCTAACCCTGGCTTGGCTCTGGCTTGGCTCTGGCTTGGCTCTGGCTTCGCTCTGGCTTGGCTCTGGCTATGCTCCGGCCCACCTTCGGTCCCGCTCTGGCTTCGCTCTGGCCTCATTCTAACTTCATTCTTAAACCTAACCCTGGCTTGGCTCTGGCTTCGCTCTGGCTTGGCTCTGGCTATGCTCCGGCCCACCTTCGGTCCCGCTCTGGCTTCGCTCTGGCCTCATTCTACCTTCATTCTTAAACCTAACCCTGGCTTGGCTCTGGCTTCGCTCTGGCTTGGCTCTGGCTATGCTCCGGCCCACCTTCGGTCCCGCTCTGGCTTCGCTCTGGCCTCATTCTACCTTCCTTCTTAAACCTAACCCTGGCTTGGCTCTGAGTTCGCTCTGGCTTGGCTCTGGCTAGGTTCCGGCCCGCCTCCCGTGCTGCTCTGGCTTCGCTCTGGCCTCATTCTACCTTCATTCTTAAACCTAACCCTGGCTTGGCTCTGGCTTCGCTCTGGCTTGGCTCTGGCTAGGTTCCGGCCCGCCTCCTGTGCTGCTCTGGCTTCGCTCTGGCCTCATTCTACCTTCATTCTTAAACCTAACCCTGGCTTGGCCCTGGCTTCGCTCTGGCTTGGCTCTGGCTATGCTCCGGCCCACCTTCGGTCCCGCTCAGGCTTCGCTCTGGCCTCATTCTACCTTCATTCTTAAACCTAACCCTGGCTTGGCTCTGGCTTCGCTCTGGCTTGGCTCTGGCTATGCTCCAGCCCACCTTCGGTCCCGCTCTGGCTTCGCTCTGGCCTCATTCTACCTTCATTCTTAAACCTAACCCTGGCTTGGCTCTGGCTTCGCTCTGGCTTGGCTCTGGCTATGCTCCGGCCCACCTTCGGTCCCGCTCTGGCTTCGCTCTGGCCTCATTCTACCTTCATTCTTAAACCTAACCCTGGCTTGGCTCTGGCTTCGCTCTGGCTTGGCTCTGGCTATGCTCCGGCCCACCTTCGGTCCCGCTCTGGCTTCGCTCTGGCCTCATTCTACCTTCATTCTTAAACCTAACCCTGGCTTGGCTCTGGCTTCGCTCAGGCTTGGCTCTGGCTATGCTCCGGCCCACCTTCGGTCCCGCTCTGGCTTCGCTCTGGCCTCATTCTACCTTCATTCTTAAACCTAACCCTGGCATGGCTCTGGCTTCGCTCTGGCTTGGCTCTGGCTATGCTCCGGCCCACCTTCGGTCCCGCTCTGGCTTCGCTCTGGCCTCATTCTACCTTCATTCTTAAACCTAACCTTGGCTTGGCTCTGGCTTCGCTCTGGCTTGGCTCTGGCTATGCTCCGGCCCACCTCGGTCCCGCTTTGGCTTCGCTCTGGCCTCATTCTACGTTCATTCTTAAACCTAACCCTGGCTTGGCTCTGGCTTCGCTCTGGCTTGGCTCTGGCTATGCTCCGGCCCACCTTCGGTCCCGCTCTGGCTTCGCTCTGGCCTCATTCTACCTTCATTCTTAAACCTAACCCTGGCTTGGCTCTGGCTTCGCTCTGGCTTGGCTCTGGCTATGCTCCGGCCCACCTTCGGTCCCGCTCTGGCTTCGCTCTGGCCTCATTCTACCTTCATTCTTAAACCTAACCCTGGCTTGGCTCTGGCTATGCTCCGGCCCACCTTCGGTCCCGCTCTGGCTTCGCTCTGGCCTCATTCTACCTTCATTCTTAAACCTAACCCTGGCTTGGCTCTGGCTTCGCTCTGGCTTGGCTCTGGCTATGCTCCGGCCCACCTTCGGTCCCGCTCTGGCTTCGCTCTGGCCTCATTCTACCTTCATTCTTAAACCTAACCCTGGCTTGGCTCTGGCTTCGCTCTGGCTTGGCTCTGGCTAGGTTCCGGCCCACCTTCGGTCCCGCTCTGGCTTCGCTCTGGCCTCATTCTACCTTCATTCTTAAACCTAACCCTGGCTTGGCTCTGGCTTCGCTCTGGCTTGGCTCTGGCTATGCTCCGGCCCACCTTCGGTCCCGCTCTGGCTTCGCTCTGGCCTCATTCTACCTTCCTTCTTAAACCTAACCCTGGCTTGGCTCTGAGTTCGCTCTGGCTTGGCTCTGGCTAGGTTCCGGCCCGCCTCCCGTGCTGCTCTGGCTTCGCTCTGGCCTCATTCTACCTTCATTCTTAAACCTAACCCTGGTTTGGCTCTGGCTTCGCTCTGGCTTGGCTCTGGCTAGGTTCCGGCCCGCCTCCTGTGCTGCTCTGGCTTCGCTCTGGCCTCATTCTACCTTCATTCTTAAACCTAACCCTGGCTTGGCCCTGGCTTCGCTCTGGCTATGCTCCGGCCCACCTTCGGTCCCGCTCAGGCTTCGCTCTGGCCTCATTCTACCTTCATTCTTAAACCTAACCCTGGCTTGGCTCTGGCTTCGCTCTGGCTTGGCTCTGGCTATGCTCCAGCCCACCTTCGGTCCCGCTCTGGCTTCGCTCTGGCCTCATTCTACCTTCATTCTTAAACCTAACCCTGGCTTGGCTCTGGCTTCGCTCTGGCTTGGCTCTGGCTATGCTCCGGCCCACCTTCGGTCCCGCTCTGGCTTCGCTCTGGCCTCATTCTACCTTCATTCTTAAACCTAACCCTGGCTTGGCTCTGGCTTCGCTCTGGCTTGGCTCTGGCTATGCTCCGGCCCACCTTCGGTCCCGCTCTGGCTTCGCTCTGGCCTCATTCTACCTTCATTCTTAAACCTAACCCTGGCTTGGCTCTGGCTTCGCTCTGGCTTGGCTCTGGCTATGCTCCGGCCCACCTTCGGTCCCGCTCTGGCTTCGCTCTGGCCTCATTCTACCTTCATTCTTAAACCTAACCCTGGCTTGGCTCTGGCTTCGCTCTGGCTTGGCTCTGGCTATGCTCCGGCCCACCTTCGGTCCCGCTCTGGCTTCGCTCTGGCCTCATTCTACCTTCATTCTTAAACCTAACCCTGGCTTGGCTCTGGCTATGCTCCGGCCCACCTTCGGTCCCGCTCTGGCTTCGCTCTGGCCTCATTCTACCTTCATTCTTAAACCTAACCCTGGCTTGGCTCTGGCTTCGCTCTGGCTTGGCTCTGGCTATGCTCCGGCCCACCTTCGGTCCCGCTCTGGCTTCGCTCTGGCCTCATTCTACCTTCATTCTTAAACCTAACCCTGGCTTGGCTCTGGCTTCGCTCTGGCTTGGCTCTGGCTAGGTTCCGGCCCGCCTCCTGTGCTGCTCTGGCTTCGCTCTGGCCTCATTCTACCTTCATTCTTAAACCTAACCCTGGCTTGGCCCTGGCTTCGCTCTGGCTTGGCTCTGGCTATGCTCCGGCCCACCTTCGGTCCCGCTCTGGCTTCGCTCTGGCCTCATTCTACCTTCATTCTTAAACCTAACCCTGGCTTGGCTCTGGCTTCGCTCTGGCTTGGCTCTGGCTATGCTCCGGCCCACCTTCGGTCCCGCTCTGGCTTCGCTCTGGCCTCATTCTACCTTCATTCTTAAACCTAACCCTGGCTTGGCTCTGGCTTCGCTCTGGCTTGGCTCTGGCTATGCTCCGGCCCACCTTCGGTCCCGCTCTGGCTTCGCTCTGGCCTCATTCTACCTTCCTTCTTAAACCTAACCCTGGCTTGGCTCTGAGTTCGCTCTGGCTTGGCTCTGGCTAGGTTCCGGCCCGCCTCCCGTGCTGCTCTGGCTTCGCTCTGGCCTCATTCTACCTTCATTCTTAAACCTAACCCTGGCTTGGCTCTGGCTTCGCTCTGGCTTGGCTCTGGCTAGGTTCCGGCCCGCCTCCTGTGCTGCTCTGGCTTCGCTCTGGCCTCATTCTACCTTCATTCTTAAACCTAACCCTGGCTTGGCCCTGGCTTCGCTCTGGCTTGGCTCTGGCTATGCTCCGGCCCACCTTCGGTCCCGCTCAGGCTTCGCTCTGGCCTCATTCTACCTTCATTCTTAAACCTAACCCTGGCTTGGCTCTGGCTTCGCTCTGGCTTGGCTCTGGCTATGCTCCAGCCCACCTTCGGTCCCGCTCTGGCCTCATTCTACCTTCATTCTTAAACCTAACCCTGGCTTGGCTCTGGCTTCGCTCTGGCTTGGCTCTGGCTATGCTCCGGCCCACCTTCGGTCCCGCTCTGGCTTCGCTCTGGCCTCATTCTACCTTCATTCTTAAACCTAACCCTGGCTTGGCTCTGGCTTCGCTCTGGCTTGGCTCTGGCTATGCTCCGGCCCACCTTCGGTCCCGCTCTGGCTTCGCTCTGGCCTCATTCTACCTTCATTCTTAAACCTAACCCTGGCTTGGCTCTGGCTTCGCTCTGGCTTGGCTCTGGCTATGCTCCGGCCCACCTTCGGTCCCGCTCTGGCTTCGCTCTGGCCTCATTCTACCTTCATTCTTAAACCTAACCCTGGCTTGGCTCTGGCTTCGCTCTGGCTTGGCTCTGGCTATGCTCCGGCCCACCTTCGGTCCCGCTCTGGCTTCGCTCTGGCCTCATTCTACCTTCATTCTTAAACCTAACCCTGGCTTGGCTCTGGCTTCGCTCTGGCTTGGCTCTGGCTATGCTCCGGCCCACCTCGGTCCCGCTTTGGCTTCGCTCTGGCCTCATTCTACGTTCATTCTTAAACCTAACCCTGGCTTGGCTCTGGCTTCGCTCTGGCTTGGCTCTGGCTATGCTCCGGCCCACCTTCGGTCCCGCTCTGGCTTCGCTCTGGCCTCATTCTACCTTCATTCTTAAACCTAACCCTGGCTTGGCTCTGGCTTCGCTCTGGCTTGGCTCTGGCTATGCTCCGGCCCACCTTCGGTCCCGCTCTGGCTTCGCTCTGGCCTCATTCTACCTTCATTCTTAAACCTAACCCTGGCTTGGCTCTGGCTATGCTCCGGCCCACCTTCGGTCCCGCTCTGGCTTCGCTCTGGCCTCATTCTACCTTCATTCTTAAACCTAACCCTGGCTTGGCTCTGGCTTCGCTCTGGCTTGGCTCTGGCTATGCTCCGGCCCACCTTCGGTCCCGCTCTGGCTTCGCTCTGGCCTCATTCTACCTTCATTCTTAAACCTAACCCTGGCTTGGCTCTGGCTTCGCTCTGGCTTGGCTCTGGCTAGGTTCCGGCCCGCCTCCTGTGCTGCTCTGGCTTCGCTCTGGCCTCATTCTACCTTCATTCTTAAACCTAACCCTGGCTTGGCCCTGGCTTCGCTCTGGCTTGGCTCTGGCTATGCTCCGGCCCACCTTCGGTCCCGCTCTGGCTTCGCTCTGGCCTCATTCTACCTTCATTCTTAAACCTAACCCTGGCTTGGCTCTGGCTTCGCTCTGGCTTGGCTCTGGCTATGCTCCGGCCCACCTTCGGTCCCGCTCTGGCTTCGCTCTGGCCTCATTCTACCTTCATTCTTAAACCTAACCCTGGCTTGGCTCTGGCTTCGCTCTGGCTTGGCTCTGGCTATGCTCCGGCCCACCTTCGGTCCCGCTCTGGCTTCGCTCTGGCCTCATTCTACCTTCCTTCTTAAACCTAACCCTGGCTTGGCTCTGAGTTCGCTCTGGCTTGGCTCTGGCTAGGTTCCGGCCCGCCTCCCGTGCTGCTCTGGCTTCGCTCTGGCCTCATTCTACCTTCATTCTTAAACCTAACCCTGGCTTGGCTCTGGCTTCGCTCTGGCTTGGCTCTGGCTAGGTTCCGGCCCGCCTCCTGTGCTGCTCTGGCTTCGCTCTGGCCTCATTCTACCTTCATTCTTAAACCTAACCCTGGCTTGGCCCTGGCTTCGCTCTGGCTTGGCTCTGGCTATGCTCCGGCCCACCTTCGGTCCCGCTCAGGCTTCGCTCTGGCCTCATTCTACCTTCATTCTTAAACCTAACCCTGGCTTGGCTCTGGCTTCGCTCTGGCTTGGCTCTGGCTATGCTCCAGCCCACCTTCGGTCCCGCTCTGGCTTCGCTCTGGCCTCATTCTACCTTCATTCTTAAACCTAACCCTGGCTTGGCTCTGGCTTCGCTCTGGCTTGGCTCTGGCTATGCTCCGGCCCACCTTCGGTCCCGCTCTGGCTTCGCTCTGGCCTCATTCTACCTTCATTCTTAAACCTAACCCTGGCTTGGCTCTGGCTTCGCTCTGGCTTGGCTCTGGCTATGCTCCGGCCCACCTTCGGTCCCGCTCTGGCTTCGCTCTGGCCTCATTCTACCTTCATTCTTAAACCTAACCCTGGCTTGGCTCTGGCTTCGCTCTGGCTTGGCTCTGGCTATGCTCCGGCCCACCTTCGGTCCCGCTCTGGCTTCGCTCTGGCCTCATTCTACCTTCATTCTTAAACCTAACCCTGGCTTGGCTCTGGCTTCGCTCTGGCTTGGCTCTGGCTATGCTCCGGCCCACCTTCGGTCCCGCTCTGGCTTCGCTCTGGCCTCATTCTACCTTCATTCTTAAACCTAACCCTGGCTTGGCTCTGGCTTCGCTCTGGCTTGGCTCTGGCTATGCTCCGGCCCACCTCGGTCCCGCTTTGGCTTCGCTCTGGCCTCATTCTACGTTCATTCTTAAACCTAACCCTGGCTTGGCTCTGGCTTCGCTCTGGCTTGGCTCTGGCTATGCTCCGGCCCACCTTCGGTCCCGCTCTGGCTTCGCTCTGGCCTCATTCTACCTTCATTCTTAAACCTAACCCTGGCTTGGCTCTGGCTTCGCTCTGGCTTGGCTCTGGCTATGCTCCGGCCCACCTTCGGTCCCGCTCTGGCTTCGCTCTGGCCTCATTCTACCTTCATTCTTAAACCTAACCCTGGCTTGGCTCTGGCTTCGCTCTGGCTTGGCTCTGGCTAGGTTCCGGCCCACCTTCGGTCCCGCTCTGGCTTCGCTCTGGCCTCATTCTACCTTCATTCTTAAACCTAACCCTGGCTTGGCTCTGGCTTCGCTCTGGCTTGGCTCTGGCTATGCTCCGGCCCACCTTCGGTCCCGCTCTGGCTTCGCTCTGGCCTCATTCTACCTTCATTCTTAAACCTAACCCTGGCTTGGCTCTGGCTTCGCTCTGGCATCGCTCTGGCTTGGCTCTGGCTATGCTCCGGTCCACCTTCGGTCCCGCTCTGGCTTCGCTCTGGCCTCATTCTACCTTCATTCTTAAACCTAACCCTGGCTTGGCTCTGGCTTCGCTCTGGCTTGGCTCTGGCTAGGTTCCGGCCCGCCTCCCGTGCTGCTCTGGCTGCGCTCTGGCTTTGCTCTGGCCTCACACTAACGTGAATTAAGAGGATAGGCTAAAATGTAGTTCACAATTTAGCCAACTCTTCTTATGTTTCCTTCAAATCTGGTGGTATTATTTTTACAGCCAACGCCTCTCTATGTATTCAGCAATGAGTTCACTTAATCTCAGGGTTTAGAGCTTGAAATCGAGCTTTCAATCCAGTGTTGTGTCCAGACATCGCTGTGGCTCTGTCGGTGATTACGTCTACACAAACTTTCCACTCAAGACTTTCCTCTGAAATAAATTCATCAAGTGTCAGAAAGACATCCTCGGAAGTGTTATGCAAGACTTCCCTACAAAACAATAGGTCTTCATAAGCTTTCTCGTGTTCGTAACGTACAAAAGCTAAGAAATGAGACTTGTCAGTGAAATAAGTACTTCCGTCAAGTTGTAAAGTATCCATTGTTGTCGATTTTAACCTCATAATTAGCTGGACCAGGACATTTTGAGCTATCAACAATTCTACGTTTAACTGGATCATTTGATAGTGGGACTGTGTTCAGCTCTTTAGCAGCTGAGTTACCAATCATTATGCTACACATCTTTATTGCTGCTGGTAATATTAATTCCTCTGCAATGTTATAAGGCTTGCCAATTTAGCACTTGCAACTTCACAGGAAGCTAATGTTGCTTTTTCACTACTGGTTCCAGTGGACATTTTTTCTACTCTAGATTTACTAATTTTCATCTCTTTACTTTTTATTTTAAAATGATCAAGCGTCTTCCCAATACAACCCGGATGTATCATCTCTAAATGTCTTCGCAGCTTAGCAGGTTTCATTGTGTCATTGGACAGTACATCATAACCCAAAGCACATTGAGGTTTTTGTTTATCTTCAGTTCTAACTCGAAAACATCCGAAACTTAAATATTTGTAGCTGTATTTTCGCCGTTTTACTTTTCGCTGATCGGCAGAACAGCAACCAGTTATACTAGTAGGCTCACTACTAAAATGTGCCTGTTGATCGTCAGATATTGTAGGCTTACGTTTAATTGATCCAGGCTGCAACCAACGATTCATGCTGAACGACACGAAAAAATTCTCACGATTCACAATCAGGACAAACAATCACTATCATCACTGGCTTCAACGCAGCGAGAACTACTGGTTTGTTGTACGTGCGTACCTGGAGCCGGTCCCAGTGACAGCACTGACTCAGATCTCCGCGCTCAGGCTAAGCTGATTTCACCCGCACCGCAGCTAACCGCTCACGCGCAGTATGGTTGCGTCGCTGCTATTATAACGCTGCAATACACACTCCCAACTGTTACGTTGATTGTACCTCTCAGCTGCGTTACATCGTTACGACATAGCTGCATAAAAATGTTAAGTAAAACGTATGTAGTTCGGCACCGGGCAGATAAGTGACTCAGTAAATACAACTTTACGTTTTCTATAGTTTTATTTCAACATTATAACTTGACTTACGGGACCCCCTGGCGGACGCCCTAGCATCCCCTCGCGGACCCCGAGGGGTCCGCGGACCACACTTCGAGAAACACTGAGCTAGGCTACACAGACTAAGATTATATATATCGCGATTTTCTCATGCTTACGTTATTGTACATATATCTCAAGGAATCATGAAATCGATTGCTTGAAGACTTCCGGTGTTATTTCCAACATTGAAAATGAACTGCAGACCCATAGATCTTAATAGTTTGTGTAAAATTTTACAGAAATGCCTTTATAAAAGTAGGTACGAGAATTCCTTTCACGATGCCGTAATTGGTGTAATTTTGTTTGAATGAACGGCTTAATAAAAAGCTGTGCTTTATTATTTGTTCTTAGTAGACAGTGGGGCATTTGGGGTTTTATTACAAACACTAGGATTCTGTAGCTTTAGCTTTTAATTAATTTTTGATCCGTGCTTTGTATCTTTCTGACACTTCGTGACATCATTTTAAGTGATATTAAGATTACTGTGATGAACTTCTGAATTTCTTATCTTTCCAACAATCGTTTCTATTAAGGAGACGCATCTATGCAAATTGGCCCAAAACTTATACAATCCAAAATTTAATTTGTCTTAAAATTGGTGTAGACATACTTTAATAATGTAAAGTTCTTTTTCTAGCGTTACTACAGAATACGTCACATGACTATTTAAACAACCCTACGCCTGTATTGTAGCTTCTATTACGTAATTTTAACCTCAGATTTCTCAGATTCCATATTTTCTACTTTTTCCTAATTTCAAAATGTTCCACAGGATTCAGTTTTCTATTAGTCTGTATGAAATTCTAAGCATACCTCTTTACACAAAGGAACTCATAAAGATATCATGCCGAAACAAAAAAAATTGAGATAAATGGTAATTTCTGGTGACATCTTGATTGATAGAGATTATTCGGTTTCCTGATTGTTCTGGAGCAGTCTGGAATTGTCAGATGAGGTATTTAAGGAAACTACGGCTCGCCAAGAGGTAGTCGCAAACAGATGTTGCAGCGAGAGCTGAAGTTGTAAACAGGTATAATCAGAACGCTATGGTCATCGACATTGGTAGAATGTGATTGTATATGTGATGTAATACTGCTACTTTGAATGTATTTCTACTCAAATAAAGAACGATTTCAATTTCCGAAAATTGGACTTTTAATTCTGCGAACCCACAAAGTCACAAGAGGTTAAAATGGGTGCCGCAACTTATACCTCAAGCATTAATTTTTAAAATTACAATATGTGGGATATCTTAAAAAATCGCCTGTAACATAGACATATTCCTGTTAATTCCTCAGAAACTATTGCAACTAGAAAGCTGAAACTTGGTATTATCCCATACTTGATAGATCACAAAAATAAATGGTATACATTTGAAACAAATCTAACAAAAGCTTCAGACATTTCAATTTTCACCCATAAACCCCCCCCAAAACCCATGTTCTTTTGACATAGCTTATTACTTCATATCTTTCTGCACATTATGGTTCTTACTTAGTGAAGTACATTTTAATTATACAACAATATATGATATTTTAACTTGCTGTAGAGCCATTTGTAGTATGTATTTAGCGAATTTGTTGCAGCATATGTTGCGAAGGTTGTAATTTTGTTATAGAGCATTTTAAGAGCCATTTTACTACAATTGATAATTTTTAGGTGTTTACTTAGCAAATTTTAATACCTATTTAAGTGCCTATTTTTTCCATTTTAATGCCTATTTGCCTGCCTATTTCACACAGTTTTAGTGCCTATAAATCCGCTACTTATTCATAAGTAACATTAATGATATTGTTAGGAATAAATATTTAAAACCTACCTTGTAAATAGATGTACAATCGGGAGCAATTCGCTTTGAAATTAAACCGCGGAACAAATATGAACAAACCAATAGTGCAACAACACTCTAGCTGGCTCAACGACAAACTGACCAGCAATAGCTTAAGGTTTAGCAGGAAACAGGAAACTACTGATTGTTGGAAGTAGCTGCGCACTCTCTAATCACCAATACGAAATAAGCATTAACGGGTGTGCCTGTCGGGTCAAAGAAAACATACGTGATGTATCATATGGTCACGGATTTGTTGTCCAGTTAACCAATCAATCCTTAACCACCAGAGCTATCAGTTTTCTTTATTTGCAATTAATTTTATTTAGATATTTCAATCCGCACATATATCCAGTATGAGAAAATATATTTAAAATCTACACAGCCTACTGTAATTTAAAATATCAATACGGAAAAAAGTTTGCCTTTTGTTTATAATAATGCAAAAATAACTAAGAATGGTTTTTGATCGAACTGCCAAGAAGATATAGATACTGTCTCATAAGTAATGTCATTTAAGAAACACAATTATTTGAACCGCGTTCTGACAAGCAATTAACTAATGTTCAAAGTATTGATCATTATATTCTGTGGTCTTGAGCCATCGTTCAGAGAGGTTTATTATCCAACGATGACGCAATGAACATGACTTTTGTCATGTGACTTGAATACGGTAGCGAATGCTGCTCAGCCAGAGTTTTTGCATGAGTCGTCGGATACGATACGTTAATGAAAACAGTAAATGAAGCAATTGCTTCATATCGCAGCGCTCGGTGGCATTGCTGATGAGCTTTTTTTTTTTTTTTTGGTAATTTACGTCCTCCAACGTTAGGTCATATCGGACGGTGAAGTTACCCGACATTCGTCTTGAAGGATAAGGGAAAACCCCGAAAAAAAGCCTTATCCAGGTAACTCACCCTGACCGAGATTCGAACTCGGGACCTCTTGAACGTGAGGCAGACATGCTACCATCTACGCTACCGAGGCGGGCGATGATGAGTTATAGGAAGATAAGTTTCTTGTTTTGGGCGGTTAACATTGTTTCTACCCAACGTGAACAAACTTTTGAGTAACCCAGTTCTTGAATAATCGTAATGACACTGCCTGTACTGAGGGAGGTAATGCCACATAATTCACTTGTTAACCGGCAATCAACACGAATGTCATCGACTCGCTGAATGTTGCATGGAGTCACAGCAGTCACCGGCCTGCCGCTTCGCTTTTCATCTGCCAATGGTGTTTGCCCTTCAGCTTCGTCACAGCGACGAACCCATCGTTTAAAAGTGCTGACATCCACCAGTGCATCACCATACACAATTTTTAGCCTTTTGTGAATGGGAATTGGCGTTTCACCTTCCGCAGTCAAAAATTCAATCACAGAACGTTGTCTAATACGAATGTCGATGTCAGCCATTTTGCAACAGGATGCAGTGCTGCCACCTGTTGACTTAGGAACCTACTACTGCAGAGATTAGAGAAGTAGGTTTGAGGAACTGCGCCAAATTCAAAGTTTTCACATTACTTACCTATTTAAGAAAAAAAATAGGAGGCATTACTTTTTGACCTACACTCGTATATAGAAATAAAGGTCACTTATTAACAAATCTGGCTAACCTAACATGGCTTGACAGCAATAAATTGTAATATTATGCATATGCTGTATCATTAAAGGGAGCACCTATACGAAATTGTTGGGCCTTTATAGATGGTACAGCTCGAACTATTTGTAGACTTTGACTTAATCAAGAAGATATTATTCAGGACATAAAAGGCAACATTGTGTCAAGTATCAATCTGTTGCATTAATTAGGTGCTTACCCTGGTCGCAGACATGATGTTGGTATTTTAAGAGAATCCTTGTTGTATAACCAACTGGAACAGTGTGCCATATTTCCAAATAGAGAACAATATGTAGTGTATGGGGATTGTGCATATTCCATTAAGGAATTGTTATTTTGCCCTTTTACAAATAGGAACCTCACTCCACAACAACAAGAATTCAATACACGCATGTCTTCATTAAGACAAGCCATAGAATGGAGGTTCGGAAAGATTGTTTCCTAATTTGCATTCTTAGATTACAAGAAATATATAAATTATTGCTACAGCATATCAACAGAATGTATAAAACTGAAACAATACTCAGCAACTGCCACACATGCCTATATGGAAGCCAAACATCACATTACTTCAATACTGCAACTCCTGCATTAGATGAATATTTGTCTAACAGAAATGATTAAATGTTCCCGCTGAACCCATTATTTAACAGTCTCTCCCTCTCTCTCTCTCTCTCTCTCTCTCTCTCTCTCTCTCTCTCTCTCTCTCTCTTAAATGACCTGTAGGAACCATACTTTCCAGATCAGCATATGCTGAGGATGTGGCAATTCTCGCAAGGAATACAAGAGCTCTTGAGGAAAGTTATGTAGTGTTGGAAGAGAAACCACAAGATCTAGGATTGGTAATGAACGTTAGTAAAACCAAATATATGAAGATGGGAGGTGATGGGGATACAAGAAGAAGAAAACCTACAGTTAAATTACATGAGAAAGAATACCAAAGAGTGGAATAAATTAAATACCTGGGATCTATAGTAACAGTAGATAATAAAACATCAGTGGAAATTCAAGAAAGTATAACAAGTGGTAACAGATGCTTCTATGCCTTGCAGAATATGTTTAAATGAAGGAACGTCAGTAGGAATACTAAAATTAAAATATATACAACTGTACTGAGACTTACAGTGCCTATTTGGGCAACCAAATATAGTAGTGAAAATTAAACAAGGAAGAATAACGTGGATTGGCCATGTGCAGAGAATGCCAGAAACCAGTGTAGTTAAGAAGATATTCATAGGAAAGCTGGATGGCAGAAGGAAAAGAGGAAGACCCAGGAAAAGACGGGTAGATGATGTAGAAGACGACTTGAGGAAGTTGAGGGTTAAATGCTGGAGAAGAAAAGCAGAGGACCGAGTAGAATGGAAGAAGATGGTTAGGGAGGCCAAGGGTCTACATGGACTGTAGCGCCCACTATCATCATCACCATCATCATCATCATCATCATCATCTCTCTTAAATGATGTGTAATGAAAAATATCTGAATATTGTAAGTTTATATATATAACCCTCCTAAACAAATTCAGTATAACAAATATATTTTGTAACTTTTCAGTGTGAAATTAAACAAAAACACTATATGTGTTATAGATATAAAGATATGTCTGCCGCTCACATAATATTAAAATAATAACAATAGAAGTAATACAAAATAATTAAGACAATATATATGTATCCAACATTTTTCTCGAAAACAAAAAAGCAGGCCTAAAATGAAAACCCACCCGACTGTTGCAGGAAGCTGTTGGCGGAAAAAAACGCACCACTTCCGCATTAAAAGTTTGCCGGTTTCTTCGGTAAGTAGCATGACAGAGGGCCAGGGTCACAATGTTCAACTGTATTAATTTACACCTATTACTGTGAAATGGATTAATAACAATGATCTGTTATAGCAAATAAACACAAGCGGCTAAAATACAGTGTGTTACATTATTTTTAGTTACAAGCTGAAACATGAGCTCCATTAACTTCTGTTGCTGATCAGCCACCTTTATTCTCCGTCTTCTTTCTTCAATTTCAATGTCCACTCTCTCCTCACTTTCGGCAATCTGAAGTTTTAATTATGCTTCCCTTTCTCTTCCTCCATTTTCCACTCTTCTTTCCACTTTTCCACTCCTACAGTCTTCCTCTAATTTTACTTTTCTTTCTTCTAATTTAAGTTTTGACTGTTCAATGTCAATATTCTTCTTCTATTTCTAATTGTTTCTTTTTAACCCGTAACTGGTTAGGTAAGCTTTTTGGAACGCAACTGGTAAGGTAGAGTTAAACAAACCCCAGAACTTAATCAAGGTTGAGAGGGAAATGGTTACAAACATGAAAGAAATACTGAAATGGCATAAGAAGGGAAGCATAATGAACATAACAATATCATATTTGTTGGCAAACCATAACAAACACAGAACTTATATGGACAATTTAAATAAGAATGAAAAAAATGCAACACTTTAGTTCTTTGAGCTTTTCAGACAGAAAGCATTTCTAAAACTGATAACTTCTTATACAATACCATCTAGCATGCTAAATATAACTATTATGTGTTTCAAATGGGAAGAGTTCTCGCCTGTAGCCAATCAGATGCGTTAGAGCCTTCACCGTTGCCACCTCGTTATCCCCACTCTTTATATTTCCCTCCCTCTCGTACTCTTGCAAGAGTTCGTGGAGCTAGACGTAAGGAAACGAAACTGAATTTTCCAAAGTTTTATAATAATGCAGTTGTTGAAATCACAATTGCAACATTAATATTCGTATATTACGCAAATGTTTTAAACATTTAGTTTAAAGTTAATTATAGCTTATGAATTAATTATTTTTCTAATCCAACGAAATAGCCAGCGGAGCATCCGTATAGCTGTGAATGTTACGTTAAGAGATAATCTGTCACTGTCATTGTCTTCATCGTCTGAGTACTGCAAATTTATGATGATGGGTTCCAAAATCTCGTTACGTGCTATTTCTTTCCAAAACGTCGTCTTCTTGAAGTTTATCTGATGTCTCACACAGTTTTCCCAATCTTGTTGTGTTCCTTGTCAATTTCTTAGTGAATAAGTCATTAAATGTCAGTCAGTTTAAAAATATTATTTCTGTTTGCAACATAATTTGAGCCCACATTACCTCAATTGGATTGCTCTAGCAGTAGTGAGGGGAAAGGTGGATCGTATATCATTGATTCAGCTGATACACTTTTTCCTGGAAGAGTAACTTAATAATGATGCTTTGAACTCTACAGTAAATAGAGATTACGAACCATTCATAAACAAAGATATAATGTGACCAGACACGTTCTGCCAGACTAACAACAATTGTATCGTTTTCTCTCATCGACAAACACATTGGCTTATTCAAAGTACATATTTCTTTTACCACGTCATGTCAAATGTTTACGTTTCAGTTCTGAGCAATTTCAAATATACGTTCAAGCATACATGCCAACCAATAATATTATTCATTACAGTGATTACGTCGCAATGCGTTGTTATAATATAATGCTACCTACTTTATTTATTTGTATTAGGAAAACTATTTGAGCTATAAATATGGAGTTTTATGTTTATGTTAAATACATTACTCTCTCCTTCCTCATGGAGAAGATTTTGCAAAATCTGAATTTTTGTCTTAGCGAGAATAGTATTTATTTGATATTGATTAATTTGCCCCACGTCACACACCACTTAGGGGGAATGCAATACGGTAACACTGCAGGACTCCGATTGGTTGCTCACCTAGTAGCGCTCAAGGACAAACACCTTCCCATTTGAAACACATAATGATAATCAACATTTTGTTTCGCTGAAAATACGTTAGAGCACTTTTGAGCATAGTTTACTTAGCAAAATTTTCACACATGCTTAATGCACATTTTGAGCACATCGGAGGTTCACACTCAGCACAAGTAATTCGTATCTTCCAGTCTTGATTCTAGGGCACATGACACATATTACTTGCTTTTGCAACCTTGGTCTCGCTGCTGTGGGAAGAGTTTTGTTGAGGATATATCCTATATTTTAATGTAACTCTCGAGGCAGTTGTCCATTTAGGAATCTTGCGTTCAGCTGTGGCTGAATCATTTGTCGCGCTAAAGATTTCACAAGTCTGCATTGATAAGGCTTTCCCGGAAAAGACTGAAAATAATGTAAGCATTGACTAATCCTTGTTTCACATAAGCTTTGTCCCACATCTCTTAACGGTCACGCGACCTTATCACCTCTCATTGGCTGCTATTGTAGTATAGACTGTTGTGCTGTAAAAGTTAGTTCGTTATTTAACAATGGTGATATATCTTTATATGTTGGAAGAGAATTGTCAAATTCATATTTTCGTAACTGCTTTAATTAAATATATTACGCAACATAGTTGATTTATCTGAAATGCATATTAAATTTTAAACGAAGTAAAGAGGAAGTTCCTATGCTCTCATGCACATGGCACGATAGCACGTGCTTTAGCGATAGTGATGACATACTTGTTTATATGACTTTTATCACTGACCTTGTTTTGAACTGGATTAGTCATATATTGCCATTCAAAGGTGTGTTATGCCTAGTGCGAGAGCTAAATTATTTTACTGATCGTTTATTACGCGTGTACTAATTATATGTATAATGGCAGGATCTACCTCCAGTTTTTCGCTGAAGCATCGTAAGGCAAATCCTTTGCAATGCGATGAAAAAAGAACTGTGTTGCATGTGTTTAATACACTCAAGAGAAGGATCCTTGTTCGTCACTGAGAGAAGTCGAATAGCTGTGATGTGAACGTACAGGTGTGAGTGTTAGATGCGTAGGAACATCGCGACATGAAATTGAGACAACAGGAAAACTTACCACTCCAGGGGTGATATTGCTGTGTGGTGAAGACGTTATTTAAGGACAATCAGATTGTACCGGGATAAAAATCGCAAAATATACTACATTGACGAGACTTGGGTGAATGAAGGACACACGACAAGTATGGCGTTACACGACTTTTAAGACTGAAAGACAAGCATTTTAGCAAGGTATGTGGGCTGGTTTTAAAAAGTCCCAGTGGAAAAGGCCCAAGGCCTTTCATTATAAACTTGTTTCAGTTTCATTGTTCATTCATTCAGTTTTAGCTTGCTCAGTTTAATTATAAACATCATTATTTTTGCATGCCTTCATATTCTTATTTGTATGATTTTGTCTATCTTCCTGGCAATTACTATGACGTTTACTCTAGTTTTATATGTGATGGGAAGGCACCGTCTATGGCCTATGTAGCGGAAGCATTAGCCAATTAGGAAGAGGGGGAGTGTAGTTGCACTCGGAGTGGTACCTACATGTCAGTGGGGCAAGGTTATATGAAACAGATATTAAGCTAATATTTAACCGTGTAAAGAATAAAATCAGTGGCCAGCGGTTGGAACGTCGGCTTGTTGAACAATTTGCACACTCCTCATCCAAATCATCAATGCTTCCTCTAGCCTCATTATAAAATTGTACGAGTTCTGCTTTTCTGTTACACTGTCGGAACATATTGTCATGTTGCAAAGATGAGATAACCATAACGACACTGGTTTTCTTTCGTACAAAAGATATAAACCTGCAATCATTTGTGAATCCATACATAACTGAATTTTTCAGTTTATTTCTTGAGGGAAGAAATTCTGTAGTGTTTCTCGTTTGTTCTTTTTTATTGTTCCCACATGTCACCCCTCCCTTTTGCAACTCATATATAAGCTCAATGGATGTAAACCAATTGACTGCTGTCATATTACGGTTTGGGCTTCACAAGACAAGACAAAGAACAGATTGTGTTGCTTTGCCAAGCTTTCTTTCATTTCCTGAGAGATGACCAAAGTATTTTTGCTCAGGTCTTGTATTTTTCTTTACGGGTTACTCGGCATCAGTTGTATTAGCATCATGTTCTCCTACAAGACCACTGGCATCACCTTCTTCATTTGTTACTGCTTTTCCTCAAAATACTATCATGTTCACTGCAAACTCTTTGCGGCTCAACATCTTCCGCACTGAAGTCACTTTCCAAGTCTTTGAGAATATCTTTAATCCAATCACTAAAATGAGACACATTAGACCTTATAGTATTCCTTGAATTTCCATAATGATTTCTAACATTAAATTGCAACGCCAAATAGAATGTTCCGTAACTGATGAGGTGGGGTGTGTGCCACCCCAGTCAGTGAGAAACACGAAATCGCTCTTGAAACTATTGCACTGAAAAGCACAATTACTTATCTCTGAACTGCTAGGGAGGCGATTGAAAGGTGCACCACATTCCACGATTATCGGCCATCTAGGTTAAGAGTGCAGTCACTTCAAAACTTTGTGGGGTAGCTCCAACCCCACATCACCAGTTACGGGTTAAGATCATTTTCGGATTCTGTCCTTTCATACAAAAATTTCAAACCAGAACTTTTAATTTCTGATTCTCTACATCTTTTCTTTTTTGCTTGACTTGCTTGGTAGTGAGGTTCAATAGGGGAAATATCTCTGTCGCATATCTGTGGAGTCAGCTGATTGCTCGTTGTGGTGGGCCCTGGTTCATCATTATTATTAAACATGATGTCACCGTCCACAGTAATAATCGCCTCGGTAGAGTAGATGGTAGCGTGTATGCCTCACGTTCAAGAGGTCCCGAGTTCGAATCTCGGTCAGGGTGACTTACCTGGATAAGGTTTTTTTTACCGGGGTTTTACCTTATCCTTCAAGACGAATGTCGGGTAACTCTAAGGTCCATAGACCCTGGACTTATTTACTTATTTGAGCATCATTTCACCCAATTCATTCACCGTCCGATATGACTTAACGTTGAGAAAAAAAAAGTCCACAGTAACCATTTCTTGATCAATTCCATTGCTCTTTGGCGCTTCGCAGATATAAATATTGAATAGAGCCTCATTCCTGGCTTTTTGTCCTACCTTTTTGGTGGAGGATTTTCCTGAAGGGCGAGATGGACAGCCCCTTGACTTTCCTCTTCTGCCGCGATCCATCGTAGCAGGATCTGCAAATAAATTTTACTCATTTTAGGAAAATAATCTTAATGAAAAACTAGCCATAAGATAATAACTAAGGTTATGTTTAACATAATGTAGGTTATACTTATATCAAATTGTTGTATATGACAATATACTACCACCTCTTAATGCTTTTAACATGATGATACATATTGCGTTCTAATTACTTTCGTAAACTCGTGTATCAGCTTTCATGAAAAGCTTGAGAAAGTGATCCATATGCTCCTTTATTGTAGGCAAGGGAAATTTTGAGGCTACCACATTTGCAACTACTTCTTTCCATGCAGTTGGGTCTTCATATAGGTTGGTCGAAATTGCCTCCCGTATCAATATTAGATCATCGTTAATGGTAAAGCGTAATCTATCTTGTGTCATTTTGTAACCGTGAAGCCTCACGTTAAATGGCATGTCCGGTTATCGGTTATCTGTTTACAGTAAACGTGCGCATACGCAGAACATCGTTCACTTGGCACTAACGTTTACGGTAACTGCCAAGAATATGGGCAGAAACTCTCTAATAGCCGATACCGTATCAGAAAACACGCTGTGGCAAAAACTCCCTAATAACTACTAAGATTACGTGATGATAAACACGAATTTTTTCAGTGATGTTTCAAAATTGTATTAGGTCAGTGTTACAATTTGCATCATTAGGTTTTCGGCTTTTTCTCTAATATAATCCACACGCCTTCCAAAACTTCATTTCGTTACTTTTATTTTTGGGTCTGTTTTAAAAAACCATTACACAACAAATAACATGATGTACTAGCCTATATTTTCACTTTTGTAGTTACACACAAATCATTTAGTATTTTCGTCAACTTTCACTTTTAAATTCACTTCGGATTCACTTTGGCGTCTATCTTGCATTTCTAGCAAGAATGTTAAATCAACTGTACTCAATATTCCGCAATTTTTCTCTTCAACTAGGATTTCTATTAAAATATGCGGTTCCGTTACAGAACTTTGGGGTCATCCCCTTTTTTTCTTGTAATTTACGTCCTCCAACGTTAAGTCATATCGGACGGTGAATGAATTGGATGAAATGATGCTCAAATGAGTCCAAGGTCAATGGTGCTTACAGTTACCTGACATTCGTCTTGAAGGATAAGGGAGAACCCCGGAAAAACCTTATCCAGGTCACTCACCCTGACCGAGATTCGAACTCGGGACCTCTTGAACGTGAGGCAGACATGCTGCCAACTACGCTTTCGAGGCGGGCTGGACATCCCTTAGATACTTTCTTTTCAACTATATAGTTTAATCCCTTTATAATGACTTTTCCGTTTGTACACTACTAATGTAAGAATGTATGCATGACCTATGGATAGTTTCCCTCCGTCTAAAAGTGTGACCACCAGAAATTGTCAAACACTCCGGAGATATCTACAAAAACTATAATTATATAATTTTTCTCCATACTTCTAATAGTCAAAATTTCGTTCACCGCATTATCTGTCTATGATTTTGATTGCTCAGTCTGCTCGTAGAACATTAGACCGATTATGCGTTTAACGCTAACAGCACACCATACTCCAACTTTCCAATCATAATGAGCGATTTCTTGGACGGGATACCTATAGATTTTCAGAGACCCAATACCGACTGTTATGAGTGTAGGGGGAACCACGCATTGGGTCACGTTGTTTTAAAGCATGGGCACTTGTACGCTTATACGATTTTACTTTAAATAATTTAGTTGCTCTAGGTGCAGAAGGCTATGAAATTCTCATTTACTGTGCTAATTTTAGGATGGATTTGGTTGGTGAAACTTCAAAACATGCGCCTATGTAGTCTGTTAACACTGTGAGATTACACTTTCGCTCTTTGTGCCACATAAAGAACGGTTTCGAATTTCTTTACAATCTCGTGAATTGTAAATCTGGAAGGAGGCACTTCGCCAGGAAACCTATGAATCGTATAGACGTTCGCGTGTTTGAACTCTGTGCGAACATGTTTTGATGATTCCCATTTATAATTTCTTCTACACACGACAATACTTTGCTCTAGAGTTAAGCTCCTGTTCATGTTGGTGGCCGGTATGATACTGCCGAGTGGAGTGCACTCTGCTAACCGCCACGCACAACGGCGGCCGGTAGTGGAGCAATCCAGCATTGTCGCGGAAGAGGTGAAATGCCGTGTACTCTTTTAGGTCTTAAATGAAGAAACCTGTATATCCTCAATACATAGTAATAATTAATTCTGGTGTCATTTTTTCACTAGCAGTTTTATAGGTAAGGCTGGACTGAACCCTGACTTTACTCCTGTTAACTCACTGAACGCCTACACTGAACTAAGTCACTGAAAGATAGTAGAGGGTTGGCTTTGTTGTTTACCTGCATCGACAAAACGGGAAGGGTCATAGCCAATTAGCTTTGAGTCGACGAAACGGGAATAAAGCAGGAATAAAGCAGATAAAATTACGTAGTCGACAAAATGGGAATCAACGAAACGGAACGTACCTGTTAAAAAGCAGATTGCTATATTGCCACGGAGCCACTAGTGCTGTTCGGAGGGAGCCGACTCCATCGTCTAATTGTGCTAATGATCGGTCCTTTTGTCGAACAATTAAAGGGGAAGCCGTTTCGGCTAGTATTGGTAATAAACAAATAGATAATAAATAAAACATTTGGCATTTATTATATACTCCTTGTGTGTTTCTGTGGAATTTAATTATCTAAGGTAGCTACAAAAACAGGAATGAACATCAAGCGGGGCTAGGCGTGGATGTCAATCGTTGTTTAGCAAATAAGGTGAGTGCAATGTTGTACAGTTAAGCACGCATACTGGCTCGCTCGGCTGAACCGTGCGGGTAATTTCTTTGTGCGCTCCAAAGATACTAATTACAGAATTACTTTGTTTATCCTATGTCACAGAGCTATTTTTTCTGAGGGTGAATGTCCAAACCCCATGTTTATAGGATATCTAGTCTCGGAGATATGGAACGATAAGACGATTGACTAAACAGAAAAGAAACAATTGCCTGTCTTCCATCGTGGTGTAAGTTGTGGCCGTCAAATTAAAGCTCACAACGTAAATGGACTGTATTGTAGAAGAATCGGCGAATTGTCAGGAGAAGAAAATATTTGACGCTTATATTGATGTATTTAATTTCTTAATCTCAAAGCCAGTATATTCAAGTACTCACACTAACCACTGCACTTTGCACATATCACGAATGCTGGCTAAATCTAATACTTGATTAAACATTAAAACGATTTACAATACAAAACTTACTCGTTGCCACAAACATGTTTCAATCATCTCACTGCTATTCTCAAGTGCCTTTTTTAAAAAGCTCCACCAACTCCTTTAAACACAATATGGCCAACTGTCACTGAACAGCCTGTCAGTGAATAAAAGCACACGTGCTATGCTGCGGTTGCAATTTGTACATTGCATTCAGCAAGGTGATCTTTTAAGAGTGTAGGCGTGCTTTTGAAAGTTAGTAAATATATCGCTTAGCGAGCCTAGTACTAGTGTGCCTAGTAGTGACAGCGAGACAAATCGTAGGATATTACATAACCAGCCTAGAAATATTTTTCATGTGTATTCTTTTTTCAAACAATTGTCAATTAAAGACATTTTCGAAAGTACTAATTTCGCTCAAAGCCGAGAATAAACGACACAGGCTTGTCACGTGACTGCTCATATTGCGACGAACTTTGTTAAAGAAGGCAAACAGTTCACCGAATTAGAAGTTCCCATATTTAGGTCTCCTGGAAAACATAGAGCAACATTCTAATACACATTCGTATCTTCCGTGTTAATTATTAAGCATTTAATGAAACAAAAATTGGTTTAATGTACATTACAGGCAATGAAGAGTTATGGCATCATTAAAGTAGAGACTTTATTCACAAATCGTCGAAATGTCAGTACTTTGTTTCACTGCTGCAAACGCCATTCTTTCGTGGAACGCAACTAATTTGTGCCATTTCGTTTTGTATGCATATGAACGATGCTGCGTAGGCGAACTGTTCTCACATTCAAGGTCTTAACCTTCTATTTATGTCATCATGCAATAATCATTGTATATGTTTTCACATACATGCTGTAATATTAAGCGAACTTTACTGTCAACATCTATACATACATCTCAGCTAACTGCTAATCCTTGTTTCACATAAGCTTGCCCCGTATCTCTTAACGGTCATGTGACCTAATCACCTCTCTTAGGCTGCTGTGCGGTGTGTATAGACTGTTGTGCGGTAAAACTGAGTTCGTTATTTAACATGGTGACATATCTTTACATATTGGAAGAGAATTGTCAAATTTATATTTTCGTAACTGCTTGAATTAAATATATTATGCAATAGTTACTAGTCGGCCACGATATGAATGCACTCGGCGAGAAGCGTTACTAAACAGTTACGTCACAAGTGGGCGCAGTACCTCAGGAACAGTGCGGATAACGCAAACATCAACAATACCGAGTTGCTTCCAATGTGACGCGCAGATGTAGTGCAGCTCAACACGGTGTTTCTTTGAACATTTTCTTGTGCGCTTAAAATTCTAATAGTATAGTGGCAGATGCAGTGTTCGCTCTGACGTGTGCTTGTGAAGAGTTTAATTACGGAGGCATCTACAAAGTTAAAAACAAGAAAGGTATCCCATTCTGATGAAAAGCATATGTATACAGTTCTGTAGACAAAAAATAAAGGAGAGAAGGTTACTCCTAATCCTTGAAAAAGCAACAGTTAGGGCAACAAAATTACTGGGAAAGTTTGGGAGAGCCATCATGAACAGAAAATGCTTCAACAACTGGGGTTAAGGTTAGAAGAAGGATAAATACAACCCAAAATCCCAGTCACAACGCGGGACATCAGTGAGAATAATCCCGCTACAAAGTACAAGAATCCGGCATTTTCTTTTTATCTGACGTTCCTAGTGTACTCATATGTTAGGTCCATTTTTCCCGAGGCGTTTACTGAATTACCGAATTACGTTGACTGGAAAACGGAATTCGCTCTCAGTAAAGGAATCGTATATTTTTGAGTTGTACTTTAGCGAGGAGTACGCTCTGTCCCTTAAACTGCTATTCCTCTGTATTTTGCAAATTGCTGTCTCTAAGAACGTCAAGAAATACATTTTAGTAGGCACAAAACTGGAGTAAGGCACACATACCGTTTGACAAGTGGCCTACCTTCAAAAAAAAAAAAAAAAAGCAGCTGACGCATCTGGTATAGGCAGATTTTTTAAATAATAATATGGTGAAAGCCATTCTGCTACCTTTTCTGCCTGTTCCATGATACAATAATTTGAAAACCTGCATTTATTGCAGTATTGCTAATATGTAAAATATATAGAGTAAGCAGAGATCGTATGATGTGTGTTTGAATTTGTGGAATGGAAGTTCAATAATACCATCTTTAATGACAAGAACACTACAAGAGAACTGTGACTCAGTCATTCCTCCAAAAACAATCTTATAACCCTAGATGCGTATTTTTTATAACGCATAAAATTGTAATTTGAAATTTGGAGGAATTATTCAGAATAAAATAGCCACGGAACCCATGCAAAAGCTAAATGATGGTACAGAACAATATCATTAAAAATGCCCAACAGTTTAGTTCATTAAACTTTAAATATAGTAAACATTCCGAGTGGATTTTTTAAAAAAAAATATCCTCAAAAACATACTTTGTGCTCAACATTGTCGGTGCGTAGTGAAGATAAATGTGAAAATGCAGTGGCAGTAAGTTTTTGTACTGCTCCAGGATGCTGTTCTAGACCACTTTGTTTTAAATCCACAATATCACTGATAAGGTTAGTGACAAAGATGGTCGTAACTCTACAATATAAATGTGCAAAGGTTACAAAAATAGATCCACCTTGTTAGTATGATAATATGAATGTTAGATATAGCTTGAGTGGTATATATATATATATATATATATATATATATATATATATATAAACTCAAATTTAAAATCCTATTTCATAAAAGCCAAAAGTGCTAGTCAAATTTACCTATTTTATTGACCAAAATCAACCTATACATCAATCTAGAAAGAAAGTGGTCCTTCCTAGTTGTACTTTCATAAGGTAATTTCAAAGGGACTGTATCATTTTTCTTCTAAAAGAAAATCAATGCCGATTCTTCTAAAGGAGTTCAATAAATGTGAAATATAGTACACTGAAATGCCCAACAATGAAAAAGTGGCTCTCATGATATGCAAAAAGGTAACAAAAATGAATGGAATGTGAGAGGTGGTATGCATCACAAGTTGAACTTTCAAAAGCTTTAGGCATGAGCCCAATCGTTAGGCTGAATTCTTAAAGAGTGCTCTGTACCTATGAAAATATCAAGAAAAGTATTAAAGGCACAAATATCTCTGTATCGCCTGACAGCCAATAGCTTTAAAGCCATTGAATTCTTTTAATTGAACTCGTTAGAGAATGATTACAAATACTAGTTCAAATGATCGCTCACTCCAATTTCATATCATGAGGAAATTGAAAGTGCATTAATTGCATATACAGAGTTTCAGGTTCCCATCAGAATGATAAGTCCTGCGTCGTGGCGTAGCGGACCAAGGCAGCACGCCTTGGTCCTTAGCCACAGAAAGTGGTCCGGGTTCGATCCCACCTATGGGGTGCGGATTTTAAGTGCCCAGTATAGGACCGGTGCCCACTCAGCTACAAGTGGAAATTGAGGAGCTTACGCTAGATAAGCGGCCCTTGTCACGAAAACCAACGTTCCGGCTGGGGGATGCCGAGATGCTGGCCACATCTCCCGTATCGGTTGAATCATCGCCCACCTCTGCCGTGCGTAAGTGGGCGTGAGGCCGGCAGTTGGGTTGGTATTATTTTGCCCTCTTAGGGCTGTCGCGTCAGGGATTTATTTTTTATTTTTATCAGAGTGATAAAAGATGATACTGAGAAAGCAAATTTTGGAAAATTCACATAGATTTTGATAGACTGAAGTGCTTCTTACATTACGTAAATGGAAACCAAGAGTTACTGGCCTCTTAACTGGTACTATGGAATCTGAAACTGCCTTCTATGAAATCATTTCTGTAATATAGTCAAAGCGAAGTAATTTTTTCCATTTCTTCAATGAGGAGAAAGAAACTAAAACATGCAACTGAAAATATATAAATATATTTCTACTTTAGATGAAGGCATTTTGAAATTTCTTTCCCTATAGAGTGGGAAACTTCTTACTTACGCCTTGTATGAATAATTTGCAGGCAGTTATGTAAAGGGGATAAATTTGAAACTAATTAAATTTGAGATAGTAACGTAACCCATGGCGTAAAGTCCAAAGTGAGCCTGAGCCTGCCAACCCGACTGGCAGCCTCATACCCACATACGCAAGGCAGAGGTGGACGATCCTCCAACCAATAGGCTGGACAGTTTCGCGCCTGCAACAGGAGTAACCTGGTGCTTGTTACTTGTACTGGTACTGTACTAGTGTCAATTCTTTACAGTTAAGTAAAAACGTTATGTGTGTTAAGTGCCAAAACGTGATGCGGGTCGTCCTCATTTGACTCGAGCACCACAGTTTTAGGAGGATTTGTTGGATACTGGTCCAAGAGAACCCATCCCCCAGCACTTGGCAGGTGACACAGACACTGCACACATTTCAGTAAACTGTGTGGTGTACTGTCTATTACCAGCAGTTCCAACCATACCATCTGCAATATTACCATGCATTACTGGAGGAGAACTATCCACGACAAGTGCAGTTTGTGGAATGGTATTTACAACGATGCATACTAGAGCCACAATTCCTGAGCTTGGTGCTATTCACACACGAATGCATAATTATCCGAGATGGAATTTTAAACTTGCATAATATGTATGTTTGGGCAGACGAAAATCCAGGTGCACAGGTCTTTCAGTCACAACGCAGATTTAGTATCAACCTATGGGATGGAATAATTGCTGGCCATATCATTGGTCCGTATCTACTCCCAAACAGCCTAACAGGACAGGAAACCCTTGCATCTCTTAGAGACATTTTGCCTGCCTCATTGAGGGCGTCCCACTACACATTCGGCAGGTAATGTGGCTGCAACACGATGGAGCTCCAGCACACCCTGAAAGAAATGTGCTGGATCACCCCAATAAATGGAAAGGAAGAGGGGAACCAGTTCCACGGCCACCAGGTCACCAGGTCTGACAACACTTAACTATTTTCTGTGGGGTAGTATGAACACCATGGTGTACGCAACATCTAAACTTCAGAGGAGGACCTCATTGCACAAGTATATGGAGCGATTGCCATTCTTTCATGCCAGCCACACTTATTGGAGCATGTTATGTGAAGCTCAACATCGCCGACGTAGGCTTCGCATTGGCATAGGAGGTACTAAGTTTGAACCCCCTTTATAATGTTAAACTGATTTTTGCTGTATATTGTTTGTTCATTGTATAGATGACAAGTGGAATAGATACTTTGACTGTTTACTGCGCCCAAAAGGTGCATTTTCGGACATGGGTAGCTGCTTGGAAAATTATCCACTTGCCATCCTACACAACATTCTAAGTGTTGTCAGTGTTTAATTTCATCCACCCTGGATAAAAAAGAACAAATATTTTGCATACAAATCTGGGCTCTATCCATTACAAAGAGCTGGATATTTTTGTTAATACTAGAGTGTTGCATGAAATTGACACATTGCTTGCATAAATGCACATGTACTGCATTTCAAACTCAGTCACACTGTCCAGAGTACCTGAAACGTTTCACATGCCAGGAAAGTTGCACTAGTGGCATAAGCAGCTTTCATTAATTAAAATAAATATGACGACGTTTTGTACTCCACACATAGACCAAGTTTAGATGAACCAAGAATATACCCCAACACTGAAACCGTGCCATTGACAGCTATTAATTAAGTTGGTAAATCTACAGAATAACAAATTCAACACTTCTCCTACACTTTCAGAACCATCTACAATGCAGCATTTTGGTTGGCCTTGGGGTGGAAGCAGAAAAATAAGTAAAAGTCAATCTTTTGTAGGTTTCAACTATTTCCAAATACAGTAAAACCTCATTAACCTGGACCAGTGTTGAAAAAAAATATTTGTGTTAGCATAGTTAATGGGAACTCCTTTACAGCTGATAAATTGCTATTCTCATTAGGTACATCACTTGAATTCTCTTTCCAGCAGGCGAAGTCATTGCACTCAGCCTACTTGCTCGGGACCAGCTTGGAAGAGATATTTTATTAAAGTCATGGAAAAACATCGTGGCCTCGTGTGTGTGACTTCACAGAAGATTGAAGAAGAAGAAGAAGAAGAAGAAGAAGAAGAAGAAGAAGAAAAGTAAGTGTGGAAGAAGATTTTATAGACATTTTTAAAAATATGGATGGCTGTTCTGATGTTGATGAAGACATTGACAATGACGTAGGTTATGGACTGATTACTGAGGAAGGCATTCTGGTGTCATGCAGTGTTACTGAAATTGAAAATGAAGAGTATTCAGATTAAGACAATGTTGATGAACCAGCTATGTTTACTTATGCCCCATGCACAAGCAGTAGCAAACATAGAGAAACTGATGCTTTATTTCAAGAGTCAAACCGACACATAGCCAAATGAACTTCTAATGTTAAATGGATGCGAGATTGTACTGCTCGTAAGATATACACAAACTGAGACAGCAGAAACTCACTGCCATTTTTACTACCGATTAGTTTGTAGCTATATTCTGTACAGTGTAACTACATGGGCTATTACAATATGACGGTTGGCTGATAAATCCCAGGCCTCACAATAAAAAAATATTTTGAAACCTTTTTAAATAAAAAAACAACATAATCTCCATAAAGACTGATATGTTAATTTAATTAAACCATCTCTGAGTGCAATTTATCATGGTCCTCAAAATAACTGTTTACTGCATCATTGACCTACTTGTTGCTGTGAAACCTTCGTCCTCCAAGAAATTTTTTGAGGTTCGGGAACAGGTGGTAGTCACTAGATGCTAGATATGAGGAATAGGGTGGATGTTCTAGCAATTCGAATTTAAATTTGCACATTTTCCCCATAGCACTGATTGAACAATGGGCTTGAGCATTGTGAAGAAACAAGATCTTTTTTTCTCTGACAAACGAGGTATTTTTCTTTTCACCTCATCACTCATACGTTGTAGCAAGCTGGCTTAGTAGTCACCAGTGATACTTTTACCCTTTTCCAAGTAATCAATAAAAATAATTCCTTGTGCATCCCAGAAAGCTCGCCATAACCTTGACAACCCACAAAATTGACTCTGCCTTTTTTGAAGTTGGTTCACCTGACGCAATTCACTGTTATGACTGTGATTTACTTTTTGGAGTACAGTGATGTATCCAAGTTTCATCCATGGTAATAATCCATCTCAAAAATTCTCTGGGATTTTTACGATAGAGCTCCAAATTCTTAACAGAAACAGTTCTTCTTTGCAACTTTTGATCAGGTGTCAAACGCGCACCCATTGTGCACAGATCTTGTGAAAGCCCAAAACATTACATAAAATATTACCTGCATATTCTTTTGATATGTTTACAGCCTCTGCTATCTCAAATAACTTTAATTTGCAGTCTTCCAGTAGCGAACGATGAATTTTTTCAATGAGCTCTGGAGCTCTTTCACGGGGCATCCAGAGCAAGGGTTATCACAACTGCTCATATGTCCCATTTTAAACTCCACAACCCACCTTTTAATCATTGTATATGAAGGTGCAGACCTTTCAATGTACTGTCCATTTCCTCCTTGATTTCTTTAAGCATTAACCCTTTCAAATGAAAGTATTTAATCACTGCTTGTTTTTCCAAATCCTCCATTTTCGTAAAACCTCTATACCTGTCTTGTTTAAAATGCTGTCTTTCAAAAACTAAACAAGCGATTGACCTGTAACTATGAATACAAGCTAGTCTAGAGTTAAACTATATGATGCTATCTGTCAAACTGACCCAATTGCGCTATCTCTGTGTGAGGTCCGGGACTTATTAGCTGACCCTCGTATATACAGGTATGTGTTTTTAAGTTGAAAGTGTGCCGATGGTAATTTCTAAACTCCATTAAAAATATTTAGGTATGTGTACGTGATTTTTTGTCGGCTTTTCCATGTCGGTTCTATTGTGCCTATATGCTTTCATTTGTAGAGCCTATCTCATGCTTTTGTTCTACAGTCTATGTTATCATATGTATATTAATATTTGTATTAATGTTAATTCAGTCTAGAAACACCACATAAGAGACATCAATTACAGAGTGATTTCTGCTGGTAATAACCCTTTGTGTAGAGGCATGTCACTCAGTAGGCAAACTGGAACTGTTACAAATGCCCTAGAAAATTCTATACGAAGGGAAGGAATAGATGAAAACATATAGGAAATTCCCATTCCTGCTGATAAGTTTACTTCAAACTATGAAGTATGTACAACTTAATTTTAAATTGTTAGCTATTAAGCATAAAGTGATTTATTATTCATTTGCATTCACCACATAGTATGCTTTTGAAGATAACTAAAACTTCATTATTAGCTGGTAACATTACAACCACAGCATAGCCAACTTTCTATGAAATGTCAAGTGCAACATTACAGTGGCATGCTGTATGTATGTTTAAGTGTAGACTTACTGACCATTTACTTGCACTACCAGGCTAACATATTACAGATGATTAAAATACAGATTTGATGATTAAGTATTAAATGAATGGTTCGGAAGTACTGATCTAATAAAGGAAAACAAAACATATTGTGAAATAAAATTGTCATTAGTTTAATTAATCTTACTAACCAGTTGCTGCAGCTTGTTTCGCACAAGTTGTGGGTGGTGCCTCATTGGCAGCAGTTGTGGGTGCTGGGTCATCTGTCATTGCTGACAACCTCTGCACCTAAAAATGCATTCATATATTAGAATGAAATAAATGTGTTTTGCATTATAAATTAAACAAACAGGCACAAAAACGCATATAAAATACACATTGTATTTGTACACAATATTTACACACTGTAGGTGCTTCTTCACCTACTCAATTATGATCCCCTTTTATACACAACCCAAGGCCTGTCAAAGTAGTGCATTGCACTGTGGCTTGAAAGTTAATACAGTATTGAATGTTATGATGCACTAAATCACCTAATATTCACATAATCATGTGGAAATCCTTCAAATGTACAGTTTTAAAATTGCAATTACATAACCAGCCACATTCCATATGAAAATTTATGAAATATTTATAATAGAAAACAGATAGTACAAAATATCACAGTGTAATAGTATGCTGTTCAGAACCTGGAAATGCATGGGGAAAAGAAAAAAGAATTCTTGCTTTATGATGCAACACAAGATTAATACAAGATTCCTTACAAGAAAGTGGAATAGAGTTTGGATCCTGCAATCTCTTGTATTGCGTGGAGCACTATCTGAGACTTTAGGTAGGATCCTTCCATCAAATAACACGGATGTTAAGTTTTACCTTTAAGCTGCATCTGTTCTTACGTTTCCTTGAAATGGAATTTAGTCTTCAGAATAATTGACATAGCATATCTAAGTTTACCAACTAGAACAATTTTTGTGAAATTTAATGTTTAGCCAATTCATAGTTACTGATTTTAATGCTGGGAGTTTCACATAAAGGAAAACCTTGGCCCTCTTAGTTATCACATTTCATATAACATGAGAGATTAAAAATGCCAAGAGTCTGTGCATTGTATTGAAGCAGTTATAGCGAGTAATACATAATGTTAACTGAACCTTCCATCGCCCGCAAAGTTAAGTGTAGCAGCACAGGGCGCAATGTGCCTGTCGGGCACACTTTGTAAATCATAGTTAAATAAACAATGTAATACATTTGTGAAGTTAAACTAAGTCACACAGTCATTCGCTGAGGGGAAACTTTTCGCTGCGTCTACAAAAATAGCCTCACTTTGTTTCGTAATTAAAAAATCGCGAAGGAACGCAAGCGAACGTCTGTGTGCAAGAAAAGTTGATTATGTTCGCTTCCCATTTCTTCACATAGTTTCTTGAATATCAGTGATGATGATTGAAATTTAGGGGCGCTCAAATCGATGGTCATTAGCGCCCTTTCAAAAGCAGTATTTCACTTTACAATTCTTCCGTTCACTTAACTTATCTTTTACTTTCCTTTGACTTTGCTGTGCCTTTACCTTCGCTTTACTCTAGCTCCGCTTTGGTTTTTCTTTGGCTTCATTCTGACTTTAGCATTTTTCTGCTCAAGCTCTGCTCTGGCTCCTCTCTGGTTGCGCTCTGGCTTCTCTCCCGCTTCACCCTAACCTCACTCAGACTTCATTCTAAAATCCCTCTAACTTCGCCCTGGCTTGGCTCTTGTTTTTCTCTGGCTAGGTTCCGGCCTGCCTCCGGTCCCGCTCTGGCTTCGCTCAAGCTTCGCTCTGTACCTTCAACACTGGCTTCACTCTGCCTTAGCTCTGGATAGGCCCCGGTAACCACTCCGGTCCCGGTCTGGCTTGACTCTGGCTCCGCTCTAGCTTTGATCCGGCTTCACTCAAACCTCACTCTAACTTCACTCTGTATTCACTCTAACTTGGCCCTGGCTTGCTCTGGCTAGGTTCCGGCCCGCCTCCGGTCCTGCTTTGGCTGCGCTCTGGCTTTGCTCTGGCCTCACACTAACTTCATTCTGTACCTTAACACTGGATTCGCTCTGCCTTCGCTCTGGCTAGGCCCCGGTCACCACTCCGGTCCCGCTCTGGCTTAGCTCTGGCCTCACACTAACTTCATTCTGTACCTTAACACTGGATTCGCTCTGCCTTCGCTCTGGCTAGGCCCCGGTCACCACTCCGGTCCCGCTCTGGCTTTGCTCTGGCCTCACACTAACTTCATTCTGTACCTTAACACTGGATTCGCTCTGAATTCGCTCTGGCTAGGCCCCGGTCACCACTCCGGTCCCGCTCTGGCTTAGCTCTGGCTCCGCTCAAGTACCGCACTGGCTACGCTCTTGCTCCACTCTGGCTTTGCTCTGGCTAGGCTCCGGTCCCCGCTAAGGTCCCGCACTGGCTTCACTCTGGTTTCACTCAAACATTCCTTAACTATACTCTTGCTTGGATGTGTCTTCGTTCAGGCCTGGCTCTTGCTAGGTTCTGTCCCCGCTCCTGTTCTTCTGGCCTCACACTAACTTCGTTCTGAAGCTTAACTTTGGCTTGTGTCTGGCTTGGCTCCGGCTTCGCTCTGGCTTCACTCTGGCTAGGATTCGGACACCACCCCGATCTCGCCCTGGCTAGGCTCTGCCTTCGCTCCAGCTTCACTAAAACCTCACTCTAACTTCACTCTATATTCACTCTAACTTGGCTCTGGCTTGGCTCTGGCTATGCTCCGGCCCACCTTCGGTCCCGCTCTGGCTTCGCTCTGGCCTCATTCTACCTTCATTCTTAAACCAAACCCTGGCTTGGCTCTGGCTTGGCTCTGGCTATGCTCCGGCCCACCTTCGGTCCCGCTCTGGCTTCGCTCTGGCCTCATTCTACCTTCATTCTTAAACCTAACCCTGGCTTGGCTCTGGCTTCGCTCTGGCTTGGCTCTGGCTAGGTTCCGGCCCGCCTCCTGTGCTGCTCTGGCTTCGCTCTGGCCTCATTCTACCTTCATTCTTAAACCTAACCCTGGCTTGGTTCTGGCTTCGCTCTGGCTTGGCTCTGGCTATGCTCCGGCCCACCTTCGGTCCCGCTCTGGCTTCGCTCTGGCCTCATTCTACCTTCATTCTTAAACCTAACCCTGGCTTGGCTCTGGCTTCGCTCTGGCTTGGCTCTGGCTATGCTCCGGCCCACCTTCGGTCCCGCTCTGGCTTCGCTCTGGCCTCATTCTACGTTCATTCTTAAACCTAACCCTGGCTTGGCTCTGGCTTCGCTCTGGCTTGGCTCTGGCTATGCTCCGGCCCACCTTCGGTCCCGCTCTGGCTTCGCTCTGGCCTCATTCTACCTTCATTCTTAAACCTAACCCTGGCTTGGCTCTGGCTTCGCTCTGGCTTGGCTCTGGCTATGCTCCGGCCCACCTTCGGTCCCGCTCTGGCTTCGCTCTGGCCTCATTCTACCTTCATTCTTAAACCTAACCCTGGCTTGGCTCTGACTTCGCTCTGGCTTGGCTCTGGCTAGGTTCCGGCCCGCCTCCTGTGCTGCTCTGGCTTCGCTCTGGCCTCATTCTACCTTCATTCTTAAACCTAACCCTGGCTTCGCTCTGGCTTGGCTCTGGCTAGGTTCCGGCCCGCCTCCCGTGCTGCTCTGGCTGCGCTCTGGCTTTGCTCTGGCCTCACACTAACTTCGTTCTGAACCTTAACTTTGGCTTGTGTCTGGCTTGGCTCCGGCTTCGCTCTGGCGTCACTCTGGCTAGGATTCGGACACCAGCCCGATCTCGCTCTGGCTAGGCTCTGGCTTCGCTCCAGCTTCACTCAAACCTCACTCTAACTTCACTCTATATTCACTCTAACTTGGCTCTGGCTTGGCTCTGGCTATGCTCCGGCCCACCTTCGGTCCCGCTCTGGCTTCGCTCTGGCCTCATTCTACCTTCATTCTTAAACCTAACCCTGGCTTGGCTCTGGCTTCGCTCTGGCTTGGCTCTGGCTATGCTCCGGCCCACCTTCGGTCCCGCTCTGGCTTCGCTCTGGCCTCATTCTACCTTCATTCTTAAACCTAACCCTGGCTTGGCTCTGGCTTCGCTCTGGCTTGGCTCTGGCTAGGTTCCGGCCCACCTTCGGTCCCGCTCTGGCTTCGCTCTGGCCTCATTCTACCTTCATTCTTAAACCTAACCCTGGCTTGGCTCTGGCTTCGCTCTGGCTTGGCTCTGGCTATGCTCCGGCCCACCTTCGGTCCCGCTCTGGCTTCGCTCTGGCCTCATTCTACCTTCATTCTTAAACCTAACCCTGGCTTGGCTCTGGCTTCGCTCTGGCTTGGCTCTGGCTATGCTCCGGCCCACCTTCGGTCCCGCTCTGGCTTCGCTCTGGCCTCATTCTACCTTCATTCTTAAACCTAACCCTGGCTTGGCTCTGGCTTCGCTCTGGCTTGGCTCTGGCTATGCTCCGGCCCACCTTCGGTCCCGCTCTGGCTTCGCTCTGGCCTCATTCTACCTTCATTCTTAAACCTAACCCTGGCTTGGCTCTGGCTTCGCTCTGGCTTGGCTCTGGCTAGGTTCCGGCCCACCTTCGGTCCCGCTCTGGCTTCGCTCTGGCCTCATTCTACCTTCATTCTTAAACCTAACCCTGGCTTGGCTCTGGCTTCGCTCTGGCTTGGCTCTGGCTATGTTCCGGCCCACCTTCAGTCCCGCTCTGGCTTCGCTCTGGCCTCATTCTACCTTCATTCTTAAACCTAACCCTGGCTTGGCTCTGGCTTCGCTCTGGCTTGGCTCTGGCTAGGTTCCGGCCCGCCTCCCGTGCTGCTCTGGCTGCGCTCTGGCTTTGCTCTGGCCTCACACTAACGTGAATTAAGCGGATAGGCTATAATGTAGTTCACAATTTAGCCAACTCTTCTTATGTTTCCTTCAAATCTGGTGGTATTATTTTTACAGCCAACGCCTCTCTATGTATTCAGCAATGAGTTCACTTAATCTCAGGGTTTAGAGCTTGAAATCGAGCTTTCAATCCAGTGTTGTGTCCAGACATCGCTGTGGCTCTGTCGGTGATTACGTCTACACAAACTTTCCACTCAAGACTTTCCTCTGAAATAAATTCATCAAGTGTCAGAAAGACATCCTCGGAAGTGTTATGCAAGACTTCCCTACAAAACAATAGGTCTTCATAAGCTTTCTCGTGTTCGTAACGTACAAAAGCTAAGAAATGAGACTTGTCAGTGAAATAAGTACTTCCGTCAAGTTGTAAAGTATCCATTGTTGTCGATTTTAACCTCATAATTAGCTGGACCAGGACATTTTGAGCTATCAACAATTCTACGTTTAACTGGATCATTTGATAGTGGGACTGTGTTCAGCTCTTTAGCAGCTGAGTTACCAATCATTATGCTACACATCTTTATTGCTGCTGGTAATATTAATTCCTCTGCAATGTTATAAGGCTTGCCAATTTAGCACTTGCAACTTCACAGGAAGCTAATGTTGCTTTTTCACTACTGGTTCCAGTGGACATTTTTTCTACTCTAGATTTACTAATTTTCATCTCTTTACTTTTTATTTTAAAATAATCAAGCGTCTTCCCAATACAACCCGGATGTATCATCTCTAAATGTCTTCGCAGCTTAGCAGGTTTCATTGTGTCATTGCACAGTACATCATAACCCAAAGCACATTGAGGTTTTTGTTTATCTTCAGTTCTAACTCGAAAACATCCGAAACTTAAATATTTGTAGCTGTATTTTCGCCGTTTTACTTTTCGCAGATCGGCAGAACAGCAACCAGTTATACTAGTAGGCTCACTACTAAAATGTGCCTGTTGATCGTCAGATATTGTAGGCTTACGTTTAATTGATCCAGGCTGCAACCAACGATTCATGCTGAACGACACGAAAAAATTCTCACGATTCACAATTACAAACAATCAGGACAAACAATCACTATCATCACTGGCTTCAACGCAGCGAGAACTACTGGTTTGTTGTACGTGCGTACCTGGAGCCGGTCCCAGTGACAGCACTGACTCAGATCTCCGCGCTCAGGCTAAGCTGATTTCACCCGCACCGCAGCTAACCGCTCACGCGCAGTATGGTTGCGTCGCTGCTATTATAACGCTGCAATACACACTCCCAACTGTTACGTTGATTGTACCTCTCAGCTGCGTTACATCCTTACGACATAGCTGCATAAAAATGTTAAGTAAAACGTATGTAGTTCGGCACCGGGCAGATAAGTGACTCAGTAAATACAACTTTACGTTTTCTATAGTTTTAATTCAACATTATAACTTGACTTACGGGACCCCCTCGCGGACGCCCTAGCATCCCCTCGCGGACCCCGAGGGGTCCGCGGACCACACTTCGAGAAACACTGAGCTAGGCTACACAGACTAAGATTATATATATCGCGATTTTCTCATGCTTACGTTATTGTACATATATCTCAAGGAATCATGAAATCGATTGCTTGAAGACTTCCGGTGTTATTTTCAACATTGAAAATGAACTGCAGACCCATAGATCTTAATGGTTTGTGTAAAATTTTACAGAAATGCCTTTATAAAAGTAGGTACGAGAATTCCTTTCACGATGCCGTAATTGGTGTAATTTTGTTTGAATGAACGGCTTAATAAAAAGCTGTGCTTTATTATTTGTTCTTAGTAGACAGTGGGGCATTTGGGGTTTTATTACAAACACTAGGATTCTGTAGCATTAGCTTTTAATTAATTTTTGATCCGTGCTTTGTATCTTTCTGACACTTCGTGACATCATTTTAAGTGATATTAAGATTACTGTGATGAACTTCTGAATTTCTTATCTTTCCAACAATCGTTTCTATTAAGGAGACGCATCTATGCAAATTGGCCCAAAACTTATACAATCCCAAATTTAATTTGTCTTAAAATTGGTGTAGACATACTTTAATAATGTAAAGTTCTTTTTCTAGCGTTACTACAGAATACGTCACATGACTATTTAAACAACCCTACGCCTGTATTGTAGCTTCTATTACGTAATTTTAACCTCAGATTTCTCAGATTCCATATTTTCTACTTTTTCCTAATTTCAAAATGTTCCACAGGATTCAGTTTTCTATTAGTCTTTATGAAATTCTAAGCATACCTCTTTACACAAAGGAACTCATAAAGATATCATGCCGAAACAAAAAAAAATTGAGATAAATGGTAATTTCTGGTGACATCTTGATTGATAGAGATTATTCGGTTTCCTGATTGTTCTGGAGCAGTCTGGAATTGTCAGATGAGGTATTTAAGGAAACTACGGCTCGCCAAGAGGTAGTCGCAAACAGATGTTGCAGCGAGAGCTGAAGTTGTAAACAGGTATAATCAGAACGCTATGGTCATCGACATTGGTAGAATGTGATTGTATATGTGATGTAATACTGCTACTTTGAATGTATTTCTACTCAAATAAAGAACGATTTCAATTTCCGAAAATTGGACTTTTAATTCTGCGAACCCACAAAGTCACAAGAGGTTAAAATGGGTGCCGCAACTTATACCTCAAGCATTAATTTTTAAAATTACAATATGTGGGATATCTTAAAAAATCGCCTGTAACATAGACATATTCCTGTTAATTCCTCAGAAACTATTGCAACTAGAAAGCTGAAACTTGGTATTATCCCATACTTGATAGATCACAAAAATAAATGGTATACATTTGAAACAAATCTAACAAAAGCTTCAGACATTTCAATTTTCACCCATAAGCCCCCCTCCAAAACCCATGTTCTTTTGACATAGCTTATTACTTCATATCTTTCTGCACATTATGGTTCTTACTTAGTGAAGTACATTTTAATTATACAACAATATATGATATTTTAACTTGCTGTAGAGCCATTTATAGTATGTATTTAGCGAATTTGTTGCAGCATATGTTGCGAAGGTTGTAATTTTGTTATAGAGCATTTTAAGAGCCATTTTACTACAATTGATAATTTTTAGGTGTTTACTTAGCAAATTTTAATACCTATTTAAGTGCCTATTTTTTCCATTTTAATGCCTTTTTGCCTGCCTATTTCACACAGTTTTAGTGCCTATAAATCCGCTACTTATTCATAAGTAACATTAATGATATTGTTAGGAATAAATATTTAAAACCTACCTTGTAAATAGATGTACAATCGGGAGCAATTCGCTTTGAAATTAAACCGCGGAACAAATATGAACAAACCAATAGTGCAACAACACTCTAGCTGGCTCAACGACAAACTGACCAGCAATAGCTTAAGGTTTAGTAGGAAACAGGAAACTACTGATTGTTGGAAGTAGCTGCGCACTCTCTAATCACCAATACGAAATAAGCATTAACGGGTGTGCCTGTCGGGTCAAAGAAAACATACGTGATGTATCATATGGTCACGGATTTGTTGTCCAGTTAACCAATCAATCCTTAACCACCAGAGCTATCAGTTTTCTTTATTTGCAATTAATTTTATTTAGATATTTCAGTCCGCACATATATCCAGTATGAGAAAATATATTTAAAATCTACACAGCCTACTGTAATTTAAAATATCAATACGGAAAAAAGTTTGCCTTTTGTTTATAATAATGCAAAAATAACTAAGAATGGTTTTTGATCGAACTGCCAAGAAGATATAGATACTGTCTCATAAGTAATGTCATTTAAGAAACACAATTATTTGAACCGCGTTCTGACAAGCAATTAACTAATGTTCAAAGTATTGATCATTATATTCTGTGGTCTTGAGCCATCGTTCAGAGAGGTTTATTATCCAACGATGACGCAATGAACATGACTATTGTCATGTGACTTGAATACGGTAGCGAATGCTGCTCAGCCAGAGTTTTTGCATGAGTCGTCGGATACGATACGTTAATGAAAACAGTAAATGAAGCAATTGCTTCATATCGCAGCGCTCGGTGGCATTGCTGATGAGCTTTTTTTTTTTTTTTTTTTTTTTTGGTAATTTACGTCCTCCAACGTTAGGTCATATCGGACGGTGAAGTTACCCGACATTCGTCTTGAAGGATAAGGGAAAACCCCGAAAAAAAGCCTTATCCAGGTAACTCACCCTGACCGAGATTCGAACTCGGGACCTCTTGAACGTGAGGCAGACACGCTACCATCTACGCTACCGAGGCGGGCGATGATGAGTTATAGGAAGATAAGTTTCTTTGTTTTGGGCGGTTAACATTGTTTCTACCCAACGTGAACAAACTTTTGAGTAACCCAGTTCTTGAATAATCGTAATGACACTGCCTGTACTGAGGGAGGTAATGCCACATAATTCACTTGTTAACCGGCAATCAACACGAATGTCATCGACTCGCTGAATGTTGCATGGAGTCACTGCAGTCACCGGCCTGCCGCTTCGCTTTTCATCTGCCAATGGTGTTTGCCCTTCAGCTTCGTCACAGCGACGAACCCATCGTTTAAAAGTGCTGACATCCACCAGTGCATCACCATACACAATTTTTAGCCTTTTGTGACTGTGAATTGACGTTTCACCTTCCGCAGTCAAAAATTCAATCACAGAACGTTGTCTAATACGAATGTCGATGTCAGCCATTTTGCAACAGGGTGCAGTGCTGCCACCTGTTGACTTAGGAACCTACTACTGCAGGAGATTAGAGAAGTAGGTTTGAGGAACTGCGCCAAATTCAAAGTTTTCACATAACTTACCTATTTAAGAAAAAAAATAGGAGGCATTACTTTTTGACCTACCCTCGTATATAGAAATAAAGGTCACTTATTAACAAATCTGGCTAACCTAACAAGGCTTGACAGCAATAAATTGTAATATTATGCATATGCTGTATCATTAAAGGGAGCACCTATACGAAATTGTTGGGCCTTTATAGATGGTACAGCTCGAACTATTTGTAGACTTTGACTTAATCAAGAAGATATTATTCAGGACATAAAAGGCAACATCGTGTCAAGTATCAATCTGTTGCATTAATTAGGTGCTTACCCTGGTCGCAGACATGATGTTGGTATTTTAAGAGAATCCTTGTTGTATAACCAACTGGAACAGTGTGCCATATTTCCAAATAGAGAACAATATGTAGTGTATGGGGATTGTGCATATTCCATTAAGGAATTGTTATTTTGCCCTTTTACAAATAGGAACCTCACTCCACAACAACAAGAATTCAATACACGCATGTCTTCATTAAGACAAGCCATAGAATGGAGGTTCGGAAAGATTGTTTCCTAATTTGCATTCTTAGATTACAAGAAACATATAAATTATTGCTACAGCATATCAACAGAATGTATAAAACTGCAACAATACTCAGCAACTGCCACACATGCCTATATGGAAGCCAAACATCACATTACTTCAATACTGCAACTCCTGCATTAGAAGAATATTTGTCTAACAGAAATGATTAAATGTTCCCGCTGAACCCATTATTTAACAGTCTCTCCCCCTCTCTCTCTCTCTCTCTCTCTCTCTCTCTCTCTCTCTCTCTCTTAAATGACCTGTAGGAACCATACTTTCCAGATCAGCATATGCTGAGCATGTGGCAATTCTCGCAAGGAATACAAGAGCTCTTGAGGAAAGTTATGTAGTGTTGGAAGAGAAACCACAAGATCTAGGATTGGTAATGAACGTTAGTAAAACCAAATATATGAAGATGGGAGGTGATGGGGATACAAGAAGAAGAAAACCTACAGTTAAATTACATGAGAAAGAATACCAAAGAGTGGAATAAATTAAATACCTGGGATCTATAGTAACAGTAGATAATAAAACATCAGTGGAAATTCAAGAAAGTATAACAAGTGGTAACAGATGCTTCTATGCCTTGCAGAATATGTTTAAATGAAGGAACGTCAGTAGGAATACTAAAATTAAAATATATACAACTGTACTGAGACTTACAGTGCCTATTTGGGCAACCAAATATAGTAGTGAAAATTAAACAAGGAAGAATAACGTGGATTGGCCATGTGCAGAGAATGCCAGAAACCAGTGTAGTTAAGAAGATATTCATAGGAAAGCTGAATGGCAGAAGGAAAAGAGGAAGACCCAGGAAAAGACGGGTAGATGATGTAGAAGACGACTTGAGGAAGTTGAGGGTTAAATGCTGGAGAAGAAAAGCAGAGGACCGAGTAGAATGGAAGAAGATGGTTAGGGAGGCCAAGGGTCTACATGGACTGTAGCGCCCACTATCATCATCACCATCATCATCACCATCATCATCATCATCTCTCTTAAATGATGTGTAATGAAAAATATCTGAATATTGTAAGTTTATATATATAACCCTCCTAAACAAATTCAGTATAACAAATATATTTTGTAACTTTTCAGTGTGAAATTAAACAAAAACACTATATGTGTTATAGATATAAAGATATGTCTGCCGCTCACATAATATTAAAATAATAACAATAGAAGTAATACAAAATAATTAAGACAATATATATGTATCCAACATTTTTCTCGAAAACCAAAAAGCAGGCCTAAAATGAAAACCCACCCGACTGTTGCAGGAAGCTGTTGGCGGAAAACAACGCACCACTTCCGCATTAAAAGTTTGCCGGTTTCTTCGGTAAGTAGCATGACAGAGGGCCAGGGTCACAATGTTCAACTGTATTAATTTACACCTATTACTGTGAAATGGATTAATAACAATGATCTGTTATAGCAAATAAACACAAGCGGCTAAAATACAGTGTGTTACATTATTTTTAGTTACAAGCTGAAACATGAGCTCCATTAACTTCTGTTGCTGATCAGCCACCTTTATTCTCCGTCTTCTTTCTTCAATTTCAATGTCCACTCTCTCCTCACTTTCGGCAATCTGAAGTTTTAATTATGCTTCCCTTTCTCTTCCTCCATTTTCCACTCTTCCTTCCACTTTTCCACTCCTACAGTCTTCCTCTAATTTTACTTTTCTTTCTTCTAATTTAAGTTTTGACTGTTCAATGTCAATATTTTTCTTCTATTTCTAATTGTTTCTTTTTAACCCGTAACTGGTTAGGTAAGCTTTTTGGAACGCAACTGGTAAGGTAGAGTTAAACAAACCCCAGAACTTAATCAAGGTTGAGAGGGAAATGGTTACAAACATGAAAGAAATACTGAAATGGCATAAGAAGGGAAGCATAATGAACATAACAATATCATATTTGTTGGCAAACTATAACAAACACAGAACTTATATGGACAATTTAAATAAGAATGAAAAAAATGCAACACTTTAGTTCTTTGAGCTTTTCAGACAGAAAGCATTTCTAAAACTGATAACTTCTTATACAATACCATCTAGCATGCTAAATATAACTATTATGTGTTTCAAATGGGAAGAGTTCTCGCCTGTAGCAATCAGATGCGTTAGAGCCTTCACCGTTGCCACCTCGTTATCCCCACTCTTTATATTTCCCTCCCTCTCGTACTCTTGCAAGAGTTCGTGGAGCTAGACGTAAGGAAACGAAACTGAATTTTCCAAAGTTTTATAATAATGCAGTTGTTGAAATCACAATTGCAACATTAATATTCGTATATTACGCAAATGTTTTAAACATTTAGTTTAAAGTTAATTATAGCTTATGAATTAATTATTTTTCTAATCCAACGAAATAGCCAGCGGAGCATCCGTATAGCTGTGAATGTTACGTTAAGAGATAATCTGTCACTGTCATTGTCTTCATCGTCTGAGTACTGCAAATTTATGATGATGGGTTCCAAAATCTCGTTACGTGCTATTTCTTTCCAAAACGTCGTCTTCTTGAAGTTTATCTGATGTCTCACACAGTTTTCCCAATCTTGTTGTGTTCCTTGTCAATTTCTTAGTGAATAAGTCATTAAATGTCAGTCAGTTTAAAAATATTATTTCTGTTTGCAACATAATTTGAGCCCACATTACCTCAATTGGATTGCTCTAGCAGTAGTGAGGGGAAAGGTGGATCGTATATCATTGATTCAGCTGATACACTTTTTCCTGGAAGAGTAACTTAATAATGATGCTTTGAACTCTACAGTAAATAGAGATTACGAACCATTCATAAACAAAGATATAATGTGACCAGACACGTTCTGCCAGACTAACAACAAGTGTATCGTTTTCTCTCATCGACAAACACATTGGCTTATTCAAAGTACATATTTCTTTTACCACGTCATGTCAAATGTTTACGTTTCAGTTCTGAGTAATTTCAAATATACGTTCAAGCATACATGCCAACCAATAATGTTATTCATTACAGTGATTACGTCGCAATGCGTTGTTATAATATAATGCTACCTACTTTATTTATTTGTATTAGGAAAACTATTTGAGCTATAAATATGGAGTTTTATGTTTATGTTAAATACATTACTCTCTCCTTCCTCATGGAGAAGATTTTGCAAAATCTGAATTTTTGTCTTAGCAAGAATAGTATTTATTTGATATTGATTAATTTGCCCCACGTCACACACCACTTAGGGGGAATGCAATACGGTAACACTGCAGGACTCCGATTGGTTGCTCACCTAGTAGCGCTCAAGGACAAACACCTTCCCATTTGAAACACATAATGATAATCAACATTTTATTTCGCTGAAAATACGTTAGAGCACTTTTGAGCATAGTTTACTTAGCAAAATTTTCACACATGCTTAATGCACATTTTGAGCACATCGGAGGTTCACACTCCGCACAAGTAATTCGTATCTTCCAGTCTTTGATTCTAGGGCACATGACACATATTACTTGCTTTTGCAACCTTGGTCTCGCTGCTGTGGGAAGAGTTTTGTTGAGGATATATCCTATATTTTAATGTAACTCTCGAGGCAGTTGTCCATTTAGGAATCTTGCGTTCAGCTGTGGCTGAATCATTTGTCGCGCTAAAGATTTCACAAGTCTGCATTGATAAGGCTTTCCCGGAAAAGACTGAAAATAATGTAAGCATTGACTAATCCTTGTTTCACATAAGCTTTGTCCCACATCTCTTAACGGTCACGCGACCTTATCACCTCTCATTGGCTGCTATTGTAGTATAGACTGTTGTGCTGTAAAAGTTAGTTCGTTATTTAACAATGGTGATATATCTTTATATGTTGGAAGAGAATTGTCAAATTCATATTTTCGTAACTGCTTTAATTAAATATATTACGCAACATAGTTGATTTATCTGAAATGCATATTAAATTTTAAACGAAGTAAAGAGGAAGTTCCTATGCTCTCATGCACATGGCACGATAGCACGTGCTTTAGCGATAGTGATGACATACTTGTTTATATGACTTTTATCACTGACCTTGTTTTGAACTGGATTAGTCATATATTGCCATTCAAAGGTGTGTTATGCCTAGTGCGAGAGCTAAATTATTTTACTGATCGTTTATTACGCGTGTACTAATTATATGTATAATGGCAGGGTCTACCTCCAGTTTTTCGCTGAAGCATCGTAAGGCAAATCCTTTGCAATGCGATGAAAAAAGAACTGTGTTGCATGTGTTTAATACACTCAAGAGAAGGATCCTTGTTCGTCACTGAGAGAAGTCGAATAGCTGTGATGTGAACGTACAGGTGTGAGTGTTAGATGCGTAGGAACATCGCGACATGAAATTGAGACAACAGGAAAACTTACCACTCCAGGGGTGATATTGCTGTGTGGTGAAGACGTTATTTAAGGACAATCAGATTGTACCGGGATAAAAATCGCAAAATATACTACATTGACGAGACTTGGGTGAATGAAGGACACACGACAAGTATGGCGTTACACGACTTTTAAGACTGAAAGACAAGCATTTTAGCAAGGTATGTGGGCTGGTTTTAAAAAGTCCCAGTGGAAAAGGCCCAAGGCCTTTCATTATAAACTTGTTTCAGTTTCATTTTTCATTCATTCAGTTTTAGCTTGCTCAGTTTAATTATAAACTTCATTATTTGTGCATGCCTTCATATTCTTATTTGTATGATTTTGTCTATCTTCCTGGCAATTACTATGACGTTTACTCTAGTTTTATATGTGATGGGAAGGCACCGTCTATGGCCTATGTAGCGGAAGCATTAGCCAATTAGGAAGAGGGGGAGTGTAGTTGCACTCGGAGTGGTACCTACATGTCAGTGGGGCAAGGTTATATGAAACAGATATTAAGCTAATATTTAACCGTGTAAAGAATAAAATCAGTGGCCAGCGGTTGGAACGTCGGCTTGTTGAACAATTTGCACACTCCTCATCCAAATCATCAATGCTTCCTCTAGCCTCATTATAAAATTGTACGAGTTCTGCTTTTCTGTTACACTGTCGGAACATATTGTCATGTTGCAAAGATGAGATAACCATAACGACACTGGTTTTCTTTCGTACAAAAGATATAAACCTGCAATCATTTGTGAATCCATACATAACTGAATTTTTCAGTTTATTTCTTGAGGGAAGAAATTCTGTAGTGTTTCTCGTTTGTTCTTTTTTATTGTTCCCACAGGTCACCCCTCCCTTTTGCAACTCATATATAAGCTCAATGGATGTAAACCAATTGACTGCTGTCATATTACGGTTTGGGCTTCACAAGACAAGACAATGAACAGATTGTTTTGCTTTGCCAAGCTTTCTTTCATTTCCTGAGAGATGACCAAAGTATTTTTGCTCAGGTCTTGTATTTTTCTTTACGGGTTACTCGGCATCAGTTGTATCAGCATCATGTTCTCCTACAAGACCACTGGCATCACCTTCTTCATTTGTTACTGCTTTTGCTCAAAATACTATCATGTTCACTGCAAACTCTTTGCGGCTCAACATCTTCCGCACTGAAGTCACTTTCCAAGTCTTTGAGAATATCTTTAATCCAATCACTAAAATGAGACACATTATACCTTATAGTATTCCTTGAATTTCCATAATGATTTCTAACATTTAATTGCAACGCCAAATAGAATGTTCCGTAACTGATGAGGTGGGGTGTGTGCCACCCCAGTCAGTGAGAAACACGAAATCGCTCTTGAAACTATTGCACTGAAAAGCACAATTACTTATCTCTGAACTGCTAGGGAGGCGATTGAAAGGTGCACCACATTCCACGATTATCGGCCATCTAGATTAAGAGTGCAGTCACTTCAAAAACTTTGTGGGGTAGCTCCAACCCCACATCACCAGTTACGGGTTAAGATCATTTTCGGATTCTGTCCTTTCATACAAAAATTTCAAACCAGAACTTTTAATTTCTGATTCTCTACATCTTTTCTTTTTTGCTTGACTTGCTTGGTAGTGAGGTTCAATAGGGGAAATATCTCTGTCGCATATCTGTGGAGTCAGCTGATTGCTCGTTGTGGTGGGCCCTGGTTCATCATTGATATTAAATATGATGTCACCGTCCACAGTAATAACCGCCTCGGTAGAGTAGATGGTAGCGTGTATGCCTCACGTTCAAGAGGTCCCGAGTGCGAATCTCGGTCAGGGTGACTTACCTGGATAAGGTTTTTTTTACCGGGGTTTTACCTTATCCTTCAAGACGAATGTCGGGTAACTCTAAGGTCCATAGACCCTGGACTTATTTACTTATTTGAGCATCATTTCACCCAATTCATTCACCGTCCGATATGACTTAACGTTGAGAAAAAAAAAGTCCACAGTAACCATTTCTTGATCAATTCCATTGCTCTTTGGCGCTTCGCAGATATAAATATTGAATAGAGCCTCATTCCTGGCTTTTTGTCCTACCTTTTTGGTGGAGGATTTTCCTGAAGGGCGAGATGGACAGCCCCTTGACTTTCCTCTTCTGCCGCGATCCATCGTAGCAGGATCTGCAAATAAATTTTACTCATTTTAGGAAAATAATCTTAATGAAAAACTAGCCATAAGATAATAACTAAGGTTATGTTTAACATAATGTAGGTTATACTTATATCAAATTGTTGTATATGACAATATACTACCACCTCTTAATGCTTTTAACATGATGATACATATTGCGTTCTAATTACTTTCGTAAACTCGTGTATCAGCTTTCATGAAAAGCTTGAGAAAGTGATCCATATGCTCCTTTATTGTAGGCAAGGGAAATTTTGAGGCTACCACATTTGCAACTACTTCTTTCCATGCAGTTGGGTCTTCATATAGGTTGGTCGAAATTGCCTCCCGTATCAATATTAGATCATCGTTAATGGTAAAGCGTAATCTATCTTGTGTCATTTTGTAACCGTGAAGCCTCACGTTAAATGGCATGTCCGGTTATCGGTTATCTGTTTACAGTAAACGTGCGCATACGCAGAACATCGTTCACTTGACACTAACGTTTACGGTAACTGCCAAGAATATGGGCAGAAACTCTCTAATAGCCGATACCGTATCAGAAAACACGCTGTGGCAAAAACTCCCTAATAACTACTAAGATTACGTGATGATAAACACGAATTTTTTCAGTGATGTTTCAAAATTGTATTAGGTCAGTGTTACAATTTCCATCATTAGGTTTTCGGCTTTTTCTCTAATATAATCCACACGCCTTCCAAAACTTCATTTCGTTACTTTTATTTTTGGGTCTGTTTTAAAAAACCATTACACAACAAATAACATGATGTACTAGCCTATATTTTCACTTTTGTAGTTACACACAAATCATTTAATATTTTCGTCAACTTTCACTTTTAAATTCACTTCGGATTCACTTTGGCGTCTATCTTGCATTTCTAGCAAGAATGTTAAATCAACTGTACTCAATATTCCGCAATTTTTCTCTTCAACTAGGATTTCTATTAAAATATGCGGTTCCGTTACAGAACTTTGGGGTCATCCCCTTTTTTTCTTGTAATTTACGTCCTCCAACGTTAAGTCATATCGGACGGTGAATGAATTGGATGAAATGATGCTCAAATGAGTCCAAGGTCAATGGTGCTTACAGTTACCTGACATTCGTCTTGAAGGATAAGGGAGAACCCCGGAAAAACCTTATCCAGGTCACTCACCCTGACCGAGATTCGAACTCGGGACCTCTTGAACGTGAGGCAGACATGCTGCCAACTACGCTTTCGAGGCGGGCTGGACATCCCTTAGATACTTTCTTTTCAACTATATAGTTTAATCCCTTTATAATGACTTTTCCGTTTGTACACTACTAATGTAAGAATGTATGCATGACCTATGGATAGTTTCCCTCCGTCTAAAAGTGTGACCACCAGAAATTGTCAAACACTCCGGAGATATCTACAAAAACTATAATTATATAATTTTTCTCCATACTTCTAATAGTCAAAATTTCGTTCACCGCATTATCTGTCTATGATTTTGATTGCTCAGTCTGCTCGTAGAACATTAGACCGATTATGCGTTTAACGCTAACAGCACACCATACTCCAACTTTCCAATCATAATGAGCGATTTCTTGGACGGGATACCTATAGATTTTCAGAGACCCAATACCGACTGTTATGAGTGTAGGGGGAACCACGCATTGGGTCACGTTGTTTTAAAGCATGGGCACTTGTACGCTTATACGATTTTACTTTAAATAATTTAGTTGCTCTAGGTGCAGAAGGCTATGAAATTCTCATTTACTGTGCTAATTTTAGGATGGATTTGGTTGGTGAAACTTCAAAACATGCGCCTATGTAGTCTGTTAACACTGTGAGATTACACTTTCGCTCTTTGTGCCACATAAAGAACGGTTTCGAATTTCTTTACAATCTCGTGAATTGTAAATCTGGAAGGAGGCACTTCGCCAGGAAACCTATGAATCGTATAGACGTTCGCGTGTTTGAACTCTGTGCGAACATGTTTTGATGATTCCCATTTATAATTTCTTCTACACACGACAATACTTTGCTCTAGAGTTAAGCTCCTGTTCATGTTGGTGGCCGGTATGATACTGCCGAGTGGAGTGCACTCTGCTAACCGCCACGCACAACGGCGGCCGGTAGTGGAGCAATCCAGCATTGTCGCGGAAGAGGTGAAATGCCGTGTACTCTTTTAGGTCTTAAATGAAGAAACCTGTATATCCTCAATACATAGTAATAATTAATTCTGGTGTCATTTTTTCACTAGCAGTTTTATAGGTAAGGCTGGACTGAACCCTGACTTTACTCCTGTTAACTCACTGAACGCCTACACTGAACTAAGTCACTGAAAGATAGTAGAGGGTTGGCTTTGTTGTTTACCTGCATCGACAAAACGGGGTCATAGCCAATTAGCTTTGAGTCGACGAAACGGGAATAAAGCAGGAATAAAGCAGATAAAATTACGTAGTCGACAAAATGGGAATCAACGAAACGGAACGTACCTGTTAAAAAGCAGATTGCTATATTGCCACGGAGCCACTAGTGCTGTTCGGAGGGAGCCGACTCCATCGTCTAATTGTGCTAATGATCGGTCCTTTTGTCGAACAATTAAAGGGGAAGCCGTTTCGGCTAGTATTGGTAATAAACAAATAGATAATAAATAAAACATTTGGCATTTATTATATACTCCTTGTGTGTTTCTGTGGAATTTAATTATCTAAGGTAGCTACAAAAACAGGAATGAACATCAAGCGGGGCTAGGCGTGGATGTCAATCGTTGTTTAGCCAATAAGGTGAGTGCAATGTTGTACAGTTAAGCACGCATACTGGCTCGCTCGGCTGAACCGTGCGGGTAATTTCTTTGTGCGCTCCAAAGATACTAATTACAGAATTACTTTGTTTATCCTATGTCACAGAGCTATTTTTTCTGAGGGTGAATGTCCAAACCCCATGTTTATAGGATATCTAGTCTCGGAGATATGGAACGATAAGACGATTGACTAAACAGAAAAGAAACAATTGCCTGTCTTCCATCGTGGTGTAAGTTGTGGCCGTCAAATTAAAGCTCACAACGTAAATGGACTGTATTGTAGAAGAATCGGCGAATTGTCAGGAGAAGAAAATATTTGACGCTTATATTGATGTATTTAATTTCTTAATCTCAAAGCCAGTATATTCAAGTACTCACACTAACCACTGCACTTTGCACATATCACGAATGCTGGCTAAATCTAATACTTGATTAAACATTAAAACGATTTACAATACAAAACTTACTCGTTGCCACAAACATGTTTCAATCATCTCACTGCTATTCTCAAGTGCCTTTTTTAAAAAGCTCCACCAACTCCTTTAAACACAATATGGCCAACTGTCACTGAACAGCCTGTCAGTGAATAAAAGCACACGTGCTATGCTGCGGTTGCAATTTGTACATTGCATTCAGCAAGGTGATCTTTTAAGAGTGTAGGCGTGCTTTTGAAAGTTAGTAAATATATCGCTTAGCGAGCCTAGTACTAGTGTGCCTAGTAGTGACAGCGAGACAAATCGTAGGATATTACATAACCAGCCTAGAAATATTTTTCATGTGTATTCTTTTTTCAAACAATTGTCAATTAAAGACATTTTCGAAAGTACTAATTTCGCTCAAAGCCGAGAATAAACGACACAGGCTTGTCACGTGACTGCTCATATTGCGACGAACTTTGTTAAAGAAGGCAAACAGTTCACCGAATTAGAAGTTCCCATATTTAGGTCTCCTGGAAAACATAGAGCAACATTCTAATACACATTCGTATCTTCCGTGTTAATTATTAAGCATTTAATGAAACAAAAATTGGTTTAATGTACATTACAGGCAATGAAGAGTTATGGCATCATTAAAGTAGAGACTTTATTCACAAATCGTCGAAATGTCAGTACTTTGTTTCACTGCTGCAAACGCCATTCTTTCGTGGAACGCAACTAATTTGTGCCATTTCGTTTTGTATGCATATGAACGATGCTGCGTAGGCGAACTGTTCTCACATTCAAGGTCTTAACCTTCTATTTATGTCATCATGCAATAATCATTGTATATGTTTTCACATACATGCTGTAATATTAAGCGAACTTTACTGTCAACATCTATACATACATCTCAGCTAACTGCTAATCCTTGTTTCACATAAGCTTGCCCCGTATCTCTTAACGGCCATGTGACCTAATCACCTCTCTTAGGCTGCTGTGCGGTGTGTATAGACTGTTGTGCGGTAAAACTGAGTTCGTTATTTAACATGGTGACATATCTTTACATATTGGAAGAGAATTGTCAAATTTATATTTTCGTAACTGCTTGAATTAAATATATTATGCAATAGTTACTAGTCGGCCACGATATGAATGCACTCGGCGAGAAGCGTTACTAAACAGTTACGTCACAAGTGGGCGCAGTACCTCAGGAACAGTGCGGATAACGCAAACATCAACAATACCGAGTTGCTTCCAATGTGACGCGCAGATGTAGTGCAGCTCAACACGGTGTTTCTTTGAACATTTTCTTGTGCGCTTAAAATTCTAATAGTATAGTGGCAGATGCAGTGTTCGCTCTGACGTGTGCTTGTGAAGAGTTTAATTACGGAGGCATCTACAAAGTTAAAAACAAGAAAGGTATCCCATTCTGATGAAAAGCATATGTATACAGTTCTGTAGACAAAAAATAAAGGAGAGAAGGTTACTCCTAATCCTTGAAAAAGCAACAGTTAGGGCAACAAAATTACTGGGAAAGTTTGGGAGAGCCATCATGAACAGAAAATGCTTCAACAACTGGGGTTAAGGTTAGAAGAAGGATAAATACAACCCAAAATCCCAGTCACAACGCGGGACATCAGTGAGAATAATCCCGCTACAAAGTACAAGAATCCGGCATTTTCTTTTTATCTGACGTTCCTAGTGTACTCATATGTTAGGTCCATTTTTCCCGAGGCGTTTACTGAATTACCGAATTACGTTGACTGGAAAACGGAATTCGCTCTCAGTAAAGGAATCGTATATTTTTGAGTTGTACTTTAGCGAGGAGTACGCTCTGTCCCTTAAACTGCTATTCCTCTGTATTTTGCAAATTGCTGTCTCTAAGAACGTCAAGAAATACATTTTAGTAGGCACAAAACTGGAGTAAGGCACACATACCGTTTGACAAGTGGCCTACCTTCAAAAAAAAAAAAGCAGCTGACGCATCTGGTATAGGCAGATTTTTTAAATAATAATATGGTGAAAGCCATTCTGCTACCTTTTCTGCCTGTTCCATGATACAATAATTTGAAAACCTGCATTTATTGCAGTATTGCTAATATGTAAAATATATAGAGTAAGCAGAGATCGTATGATGTGTGTTTGAATTTGTGGAATGGAAGTTCAATAATACCATCTTTAATGACAAGAACACTACAAGAGAACTGTGACTCAGTCATTCCTCCAAAAACAATCTTATAACCCTAGATGCGTATTTTTTATAACGCATAAAATTGTAATTTGAAATTTGGAGGAATTATTCAGAATAAAATAGCCACGGAATCCATGCAAAAGCTAAATGATGGTACAGAACAATATCATTAAAAATGCCCAACAGTTTAGTTCATTAAACTTTAAATATAGTAAACATTCCGAGTGGATTTTTTAAAAAAAAAATATCCTCAAAAACATACTTTGTGCTCAACATTGTCGGTGCGTAGTGAAGATAAATGTGAAAATGCAGTGGCAGTAAGTTTTTGTACTGCTCCAGGATGCTGTTCTAGACCACTTTGTTTTAAATCCACAATATCACTGATAAGGTTAGTGACAAAGATGGTCGTAACTCTACAATATAAATGTGCAAAGGTTACAAAAATAGATCCACCTTGTTAGTATGATAATATGAATGTTAGATATAGCTTGAGTGGTATATATATATATATATATATATATAAACTCAAATTTAAAATCCTATTTCATAAAAGCCAAAAGTGCTAGTCAAATTTACCTATTTTATTGACCAAAATCAACCTATACATCAATCTAGAAAGAAAGTGGTCCTTCCTAGTTGTACTTTCATAAGGTAATTTCAAAGGGACTGTATCATTTTTCTTCTAAAAGAAAATCAATGCCGATTCTTCTAAAGGAGTTCAATAAATGTGAAATATAGTACACTGAAATGCCCAACAATGAAAAAGTGGCTCTCATGATATGCAAAAAGGTAACAAAAATGAATGGAATGTGAGAGGTGGTATGCATCACAAGTTGAACTTTCAAAAGCTTTAGGCATGAGCCCAATCGTTAGGCTGAATTCTTAAAGAGTGCTCTGTACCTATGAAAATATCAAGAAAAGTATTAAAGGCACAAATATCTCTGTATCGCCTGACAGCCAATAGCTTTAAAGCCATTGAATTCTTTTAATTGAACTCGTTAGAGAATGATTACAAATACTAGTTCAAATGATCGCTCACTCCAATTTCATATCATGAGGAAATTGAAAGTGCATTAATTGCATATACAGAGTTTCAGGTTCCCATCAGAATGATAAGTCCTGCGTCGTGGCGTAGCGGACCAAGGCAGCACGCCTTGGTCCTTAGCCACAGAAAGTGGTCCGGGTTCGATCCCACCTATGGGGTGCGGATTTTAAGTGCCCAGTATAGGACCGGTGCCCACTCAGCTACAAGTGGAAATTGAGGAGCTTACGCTAGATAAGCGGCCCTTGTCACGAAAACCAACGTTCCGGCTGGGGGATGCCGAGATGCTGGCCACATCTCCCGTATCGGTTGAATCATCGCCCACCTCTGCCGTGCGTAAGTGGGCGTGAGGCCGGCAGTCGGGTTGGTATTATTTTGCCCTCTTAGGGCTGTCGCGTCAGGGATTTATTTTTTATTTTTATCAGAGTGATAAAAGATGATACTGAGAATGCAAATTTTGGAAAATTCACATAGATTTTGATAGACTGAAGTGCTTCTTACATTACGTAAATGGAAACCAAGAGTTACTGGCCTCTTAACTGGTACTATGGAATCTGAAACTGCCTTCTATGAAATCATTTCTGTAATATAGTCAAAGCGAAGTAATTTTTTCCATTTCTTCAATGAGGAGAAAGAAACTAAAACATGCAACTGAAAATATATAAATATATTTCTACTTTAGATGAAGGCATTTTGAAATTTCTTTCCCTATAGAGTGGGAAACTTCTTACTTACGCCTTGTATGAATAATTTGCAGGCAGTTATGTAAAGGGGATAAATTTGAAACTAATTAAATTTGAGATAGTAACGTAACCCATGGCGTAAAGTCCAAAGTGAGCCTGAGCCTGCCAACCCGACTGGCAGCCTCATACCCACATACGCAAGGCAGAGGTGGACGATCCTCCAACCAATAGGCTGGACAGTTTCGCGCCTGCAACAGGAGTAACCTGGTGCTTGTTACTTGTACTGGTACTGTACTAGTGTCAATTCTTTACAGTTAAGTAAAAACGTTATGTGTGTTAAGTGCCAAAACGTGATGCGGGTCGTCCTCATTTGACTCGAGCACCACAGTTTTAGGAGGATTTGTTGGATACTGGTCCAAGAGAACCCATCCCCCAGCACTTGGCAGGTGACACAGACACTGCACACATTTCAGTAAACTGTGTGGTGTACTGTCTATTACCAGCAGTTCCAACCATACCATCTGCAATATTACCATGCATTACTGGAGGAGAACTATCCACGACAAGTGCAGTTTGTGGAATGGTATTTACAACGATGCATACTAGAGCCACAATTCCTGAGCTTGGTGCTATTCACACACGAATGCATAATTATCCGAGATGGAATTTTAAACTTGCATAATATGTATGTTTGGGCAGACGAAAATCCAGGTGCACAGGTCTTTCAGTCACAACGCAGATTTAGTATCAACCTATGGGATGGAATAATTGCTGGCCATATCATTGGTCCGTATCTACTCCCAAACAGCCTAACAGGACAGGAAACCCTTGCATCTCTTAGAGACATTTTGCCTGCCTCATTGAGGGCGTCCCACTACACATTCGGCAGGTAATGTGGCTGCAACACGATGGAGCTCCAGCACACCCTGAAAGAAATGTGCTGGATCACCCCAATAAATGGAAAGGAAGAGGGGAACCAGTTCCATGGCCACCAGGTCACCAGGTCTGACAACACTTAACTATTTTCTGTGGGGTAGTATGAACACCATGGTGTACGCAACATCTAAACTTCAGAGGAGGACCTCATTGCACAAGTATATGGAGCGATTGCCATTCTTTCATGCCAGCCACACTTATTGGAGCATGTTATGTGAAGCTCAACATCGCCGACGTAGGCTTCGCATTGGCATAGGAGGTACTAAGTTTGAACCCCCTTTATAATGTTAAACTGATTTTTGCTGTATATTGTTTGTTCATTGTATAGATGACAAGTGGAATAGATACTTTGACTGTTTACTGCGCCCAAAAGGTGCATTTTCGGACATGGGTAGCTGCTTGGAAAATTATCCACTTGCCATCCTACACAACATTCTAAGTGTTGTCAGTGTTTAATTTCATCCACCCTGGATAAAAAAGAACAAATATTTTGCATACAAATCTGGGCTCTATCCATTACAAAGAGCTGGATATTTTTGTTAATACTAGAGTGTTGCATGAAATTGACACATTGCTTGCATAAATGCACATGTACTGCATTTCAAACTCAGTCACACTGTCCAGAGTACCTGAAACGTTTCACATGCCAGGAAAGTTGCACTAGTGGCATAAGCAGCTTTCATTAATTAAAATAAATATGACGACGTTTTGTACTCCACACATAGACCAAGTTTAGATGAACCAAGAATATACCCCAACACTGAAACCGTGCCATTGACAGCTATTAATTAAGTTGGTAAATCTACAGAATAACAAATTCAACACTTCTCCTACACTTTCAGAACCATCTACAATGCAGCATTTTGGTTGGCCTTGGGGTGGAAGCAGAAAAATAAGTAAAAGTCAATCTTTTGTAGGTTTCAACTATTTCCAAATACAGTAAAACCTCATTAACCTGGACCAGTGTTGAAAAAAAGTATTTGTGTTAGCATAGTTAATGGGAACTCCTTTACAGCTGATAAATTGCTATTCTCATTAGGTACATCACTTGAATTCTCTTTCCAGCAGGCGAAGTCATTGCACTCAGCCTACTTGCTCGGGACCAGCTTGGAAGAGATATTTTATTAAAGTCATGGAAAAACATCGTGGCCTCGTGTGTGTGACTTCACAGAAGATTGAAGAAGAAGAAGAAGAAGAAGAAGAAGAAGAAGAAGAAGAAGAAGAAGAAGAAGAAGAAAAGTAAGTGTGGAAGAAGATTTTATAGACATTTTTAAAAATATGGATGGCTGTTCTGATGTTGATGAAGACATTGACAATGACGTAGGTTATGGACTGATTACTGAGGAAGGCATTCTGGTGTCATGCAGTGTTACTGAAATTGAAAATGAAGAGTATTCAGATTAAGACAATGTTGATGAACCAGCTATGTTTACTTATGCCCCATGCACAAGCAGTAGCAAACATAGAGAAACTGATGCTTTATTTCAAGAGTCAAACCGACACATAGCCAAATGAACTTCTAATGTTAAATGGATGCGAGATTGTACTGCTCGTAAGATATACACAAACTGAGACAGCAGAAACTCACTGCCATTTTTACTACCGATTAGTTTGTAGCTATATTCTGTACAGTGTAACTACATGGGCTATTACAATATGACGGTTGGCTGATAAATCCCAGGCCTCACAATAAAAAAATATTTTGAAACCTTTTTAAATAAAAAAACAACATAATCTCCATAAAGACTGATATGTTAATTTAATTAAACCATCTCTGAGTGCAATTTATCATGGTCCTCAAAATAACTGTTTACTGCATCATTGACCTACTTGTTGCTGTGAAACCTTCGTCCTCCAAGAAATTTTTTGAGGTTCGGGAACAGGTGGTAGTCACTAGATGCTAGATATGAGGAATAGGGTGGATGTTCTAGCAATTCGAATTTAAATTTGCACATTTTCCCCATAGCACTGATTGAACAATGGGCTTGAGCATTGTGAAGAAACAAGATCTTTTTTTCTCTGACAAACGAGGTATTTTTCTTTTCACCTCATCACTCATACGTTGTAGCAAGCTGGCTCAGTAGTCACCAGTGATACTTTTACCCTTTTCCAAGTAATCAATAAAAATAATTCCTTGTGCATCCCAGAAAGCTCGCCATAACCTTGACAACCCACAAAATTGACTCTGCCTTTTTTGAAGTTGGTTCACCTGACGCAATTCACTGTTATGACTGTGATTTACTTTTTGGAGTACAGTGATGTATCCAAGTTTCATCCATGGTAATAATCCATCTCAAAAATTCTCTGGGATTTTTACGATAGAGCTCCAAATTCTTAACAGAAACAGTTTTTCTTTGCAACTTTTGATCAGGTGTCAAACGCGCACCCATTGTGCACAGATCTTGTGAAAGCCCAAAACATTACATAAAATATTACCTGCATATTCTTTTGATATGTTTACAGCCTCTGCTATCTCAAATAACTTTAATTTGCAGTCTTCCAGTAGCGAACGATGAATTTTTTCAATGAGCTCTGGAGCTCTTTCACGGGGCATCCAGAGCAAGGGTTATCACAACTGCTCATATGTCCCATTTTAAACTCCACAACCCACCTTTTAATCATTGTATATGAAGGTGCAGACCTTTCAATGTACTGTCCATTTCCTCCTTGATTTCTTTAAGCATTAACCCTTTCAAATGAAAGTATTTAATCACTGCTTGTTTTTCCAAATCCTCCATTTTCGTAAAACCTCTATACCTGTCTTGTTTAAAATGCTGTCTTTCAAAAACTAAACAAGCGATTGACCTGTAACTATGAATACAAGCTAGTCTAGAGTTAAACTATATGATGCTATCTGTCAAACTGACCCAATTGCGCTATCTCTGTGTGAGGTCCGGGACTTATTAGCTGACCCTCGTATATACAGGTATGTGTTTTTAAGTTGAAAGTGTGCCGATGGTAATTTCTAAACTCCATTAAAAATATTTAGGTATGTGTACGTGATTTTTTGTCGGCTTTTCCATGTCGGTTCTATTGTGCCTATATGCTTTCATTTGTAGAGCCTATCTCATGCTTTTGTTCTACAGTCTATGTTATCATATGTATATTAATATTTGTATTAATGTTAATTCAGTCTAGAAACACCACATAAGAGACATCAATTACAGAGTGATTTCTGCTGGTGATAACCCTTTGTGTAGAGGCATGTCACTCAGTAGGCAAACTGGAACTGTTACAAATGCCCTAGAAAATTCTATACGAAGGGAAGGAATAGATGAAAACATATAGGAAATTCCCATTCCTGCTGATAAGTTTACTTCAAACTATGAAGTATGTACAACTTAATTTTAAATTGTTAGCTATTAAGCATAAAGTGATTTATTATTCATTTGCATTCACCACATAGTATGCTTTTGAAGATAACTAAAACTTCATTATTAGCTGGTAACATTACAACCACAGCATAGCCAACTTTCTATGAAATGTCAAGTGCAACATTACAGTGGCATGCTGTATGTATGTTTAAGTGTAGACTTACTGACCATTTACTTGCACTACCAGGCTAACATATTACAGATGATTAAAATACAGATTTGATGATTAAGTATTAAATGAATGGTTCGGAAGTACTGATCTAATAAAGGAAAACAAAACATATTGTGAAATAAAATTGTCATTAGTTTAATTAATCTTACTAACCAGTTGCTGCAGCTTGTTTCGCACAAGTTGTGGGTGGTGCCTCATTGGCAGCAGTTGTGGGTGCTGGGTCATCTGTCATTGCTGACAACCTCTGCACCTAAAAATGCATTCATATATTAGAATGAAATAAATGTGTTTTGCATTATAAATTAAACAAACAGGCACAAAAACGCATATAAAATACACATTGTATTTGTACACAATATTTACACACTGTAGGTGCTTCTTCACCTACTCAATTATGATCCCCTTTTATACACAACCCAAGGCCTGTCAAAGTAGTGCATTGCACTGTGGCTTGAAAGTTAATACAGTATTGAATGTTATGATGCACTAAATCACCTAATATTCACATAATCATGTGGAAATCCTTCAAATGTACAGTTTTAAAATTGCAATTACATAACCAGCCACATTCCATATGGAAATTTATGAAATATTTGTAATAGAAAACAGATAGTACAAAATATCACAGTGTAATAGTATGCTGTTCAGAACCTGGAAATGCATGGGGAAAAGAAAAAAGAATTCTTGCTTTATGATGCAACACAAGATTAATACAAGATTCCTTACAAGAAAGTGGAATAGAGTTTGGATCCTGCAATCTCTTGTATTGCGTGGAGCACTATCTGAGACTTTAGGTAGGATCCTTCCATCAAATAACACGGATGTTAAGTTTTACCTTTAAGCTGCATCTGTTCTTACGTTTCCTTGAAATGGAATTTAGTCTTCAGAATAATTGACATAGCATATCTAAGTTTACCAACTAGAACAATTTTTGTGAAATTTAATGTTTAGCCAATTCATAGTTACTGATTTTAATGCTGGGAGTTTCACATAAAGGAAAACCTTGGCCCTCTTAGTTATCACATTTCATATAACATGAGAGATTAAAAATGCCAAGAGTCTGTGCATTGTATTGAAGCAGTTATAGCGAGTAATACATAATGTTAACTGAACCTTCCATCGCCCGCAAAGTTAAGTGTAGCAGCACAGGGCGCAATGTGCCTGTCGGGCACACTTTGTAAATCATAGTTAAATAAACAATGTAATACATTTGTGAAGTTAAACTAAGTCACACAGTCATTCGCTGAGGGGAAACTTTTCGCTGCGTCTACAAAAATAGCCTCACTTTGTTTCGTAATTAAAAAATCGCGAAGGAACGCAAGCGAACGTCTGTGTGCAAGAAAAGTTGATTATGTTCGCTTCCCATTTCTTCACATAGTTTCTTGAATATCAGTGATGATGATTGAAATTTAGGGGCGCTCAAATCGATGGTCATTAGCGCCCTTTCAAAAGCAGTATTTCACTTTACAATTCTTCCGTTCACTTAACTTATCTTTTACTTTCCTTTGACTTTGCTGTGCCTTTACCTTCGCTTTACTCTAGCTCCGCTTTGGTTTTTCTTTGGCTTCATTCTGACTTTAGCATTTTTCTGCTCAAGCTCTGCTCTGGCTCCTCTCTGGTTGCGCTCTGGCTTCTCTCCCGCTTCACCCTAACCTCACTCAGACTTCATTCTAAAATCCCTCTAACTTCGCCCTGGCTTGGCTCTTGTTTTTCTCTGGCTAGGTTCCGGCCTGCCTCCGGTCCCGCTCTGGCTTCGCTCAAGCTTCGCTCTGTACCTTCAACACTGGCTTCACTCTGCCTTAGCTCTGGATAGGCCCCGGTAACCACTCCGGTCCCGGTCTGGCTTGACTCTGGCTCCGCTCTAGCTTTGATCCGGCTTCACTCAAACCTCACTCTAACTTCACTCTGTATTCACTCTAACTTGGCCCTGGCTTGCTCTGGCTAGGTTCCGGCCCGCCTCCGGTCCTGCTTTGGCTGCGCTCTGGCTTTGCTCTGGCCTCACACTAACTTCATTCTGTACCTTAACACTGGATTCGCTCTGCCTTCGCTGTGGCTAGGCCCCGGTCACCACTCCGGTCCCGCTCTGGCTTAGCTCTGGCTCCGCTCAAGTACCGCACTGGCTACGCTCTGGCTCCACTCTGCCTTTGCTCTGGCTAGGCTCCGGTCCCCGCTAAGGTCCCGCACTAGCTTCACTCTGGTTTCACTCTAACATTCCTTAACTATACTCTTGCTTGGATGTGTCTTCGTTCAGCCTTGGCTCTTGCTAGGTTCTGTGCCCGCTCCTGTTCTTCTGGCCTCACACTAACTTCGTTCTGAAGCTTAACTTTGGCTTGTGTCTGGCTTGGCTCCGGCTTCGCTCTGGCTTCACTCTGATAAGGATTCGGACACCACCCCGATCTCGCCCTGGCTAGGCTCTGGCTTCGCTCCAGCTTCACTCAAACCTCACTCTAACTTCACTCTATATTCACTCTAACTTGGCCCTGGCTTGGCTATGGCTATGCTCCGGCCCACCTTCGGTCCCGCTCTGGCTTCGCTCTGGCCTCATTCTACCTTCATTCTTAAACCTAACCCTGGCTTGGCTCTGGCTTCGCTCTGGCTTGGCTCTGGCTATGCTCCGGCCCACCTTCGGTCCCGCTCTGGCTTCGCTCTGGCCTCATTCTACCTTCATTCTTAAACCTAACCCTGGCTTGGCCCTGGCTTCGCTCTGCCTTGGCTCTGGCTAGGTTCCGGCCCGCCTCCTGTGCTGCTCTGGCTTCGCTCTGGCCTCATTCTACCTTCATTCTTAAACCTAACCCTGGCTTGGCTCTGGCTTCGCTCTGGCTTGGCTCTGGCTATGCTCCGGCCCACCTTCGGTCCCGCTCTGGCTTCGCTCTGGCCTCATTCTACCTTCATTCTTAAACCTAACCCTGGCTTGGCTCTGGCTTCGCTCTGGCTTGGCTCTGGCTATGCTCCGGCCCACCTTCGGTCCCGCTCTGGCCTCATTCTACCTTCATTCTTAAACCTAACCCTGGCTTGGCTCTGGCTTCGCTCTGGCTTGGCTCTGGCTAGGTTCCGGCCCGCCTCACGTTATGCTCTGGCTTCGCTCTGGCCTCATTCTACCTTCATTCTTAAACCTAACCCTGGCTTGGCTCTGGCTTCGCTCTGGCTAGGTTCCGGCCCGCCTCCTGTGCTGCTCTGGCTTCGCTCTGGTTTGGCTCTGGCTATGCTCCGGCCCGCCTCCCGTGCTGCTCTGGCTTCGCTCTGGCCTCATTCTACCTTCATTCTTAAACCTAACCCTGGCTTGGCTCTGGCTTGGCTCTGGCTATGCTCCGGCCCAACTTCGGTCCCACTCTGGCTTCACTCTCGCCTCATTCTACCTTCATTCTTAAACCTAACCCTGGCTTGGCTCTGGCTTCGCTCTGGCTTGGCTCTGGCTAGGTTCCGGCCCGCCTCCTGTGCTGCTCTGGCTTCGCTCTGGCCTCATTCTACCTTCATTCTTAAACCAAACCCTAGCTTGGCTCTGGCTTCGCTCTGGCTTGGCTCTGGCTATGCTCCGGCCCGCCTCCCGTGCTGCTCTGGCTTCGCTCTGGCCTCATTCTACCTTCATTCTTAAACCTAACCCTGGCTTGGCTCTGGCTTCGCTCTGGCTTGGCTCTGGCTATGCTCCGGATCACCTTCGGTCCCGCTCTAGCTTCGCACTGGCCTCATTCTACCTTCATTCTTAAACGTAACCCTGGCTTGGCTCTGGCTTCGCTCTGGCTTGGCTCTGGCTATGCTCCGGCCCACCTTCGGTCCCGCTCTGGCTTCGCTCTGGCCTAATTCTACCTTCATTCTTAAACCTAACCCTGGCTTGGCTCTGGCTTCGCTCTGGCTTGGCTCTGGCTATGCTCCGGCCCACCTTCGGTCCCGCTCTGGCTTCACTCTGGCTAGGATTCGGACACCACCCCGATCTCGCCCTGGCTAGGCTCTGGCTTCGCTCCAGCTTCACTCAAACCTCACTCTAACTTCACTCTATATTCACTCTAACTTGGCTCTGGCTTGGCTCTGGCTATGCTCCGGCCCACCTTCGGTCCCGCTCTGGCTTCGCTCTGGCCTCATTCTACCTTCATTCTTAAACCCAACCCTGGCTTGGCTCTGGCTTCGCTCTGGCTTGGCTCTGGCTAGGTTCCGGCCCGCCTCCTGTGCTGCTCTGGCTTCGCTCTGGCTTGGCTCTGGCTTGGCTCTGGCTTCGCTCTGGCTTGGCTCTGGCTAGGTTCCGGCCCGCCTCCTGTGCTGCTCTGGCTTCGCTCTGGCCTCATTCTACCTTCATTCTTAAACCTAACCCTGGCTTGGCTCTGGCTTCGCTCTGGCTTGGCTCTGGCTTCGCTCTGGCTTGGCTCTGGCTAGGTTCCGGCCCGCCTCCTGTGCTGCTCTGGCTTCACTCAAACCTCACTCTAACTTCACTCTATATTCACTCTAACTTGGCTCTGGCTTGGCTCTGGCTATGCTCCGGCCCACCTTCGGTCCCGCTCTGGCTTCGCTCTGGCCTCATTCTACCTTCATTCTTAAACCTAACCCTGGCTTGGCTCTGGCTTCGCTCTGGCTTGGCTCTGGCTATGCTCCGGCCCACCTTCGGTCCCGCTCTGGCTTCGCTCTGGCCTCATTCTACCTTCATTCTTAAACCTAACCCTGGCTTGGCTCTGGCTTCGCTCTGGCTTGGCTCTGGCTATGCTCCGGCCCACCTTCGGTCCCGCTCTGGCTTCGCTCTGGCCTCATTCTACCTTCATTCTTAAACCTAACCCTGGCTTGGCTCTGGCTTCGCTCTGGCTTGGCTCTGGCTATGCTCCGGCCCACCTTCGGTCCCGCTCTGGCTTCGTTCTGGCCTCATTCTACCTTCATTCTTAAACCTAACCCTGGCTTGGCTCTGGCTTCGCTCTGGCTTGGCTCTGGCTATGCTCCGGCCCACCTTCGGTCCCGCTCTGGCTTCGCTCTGGCCTCATTCTACCTTCATTCTTAAACCTAACCCTGGCTTGGCTCTGGCTTCGCTCTGGCTTGGCTCTGGCTATGCTCCGGCCCACCTTCGGTCCCGCTCTGGCTTCGCTCTGGCCTCATTCTACCTTCATTCTTAAACCTAACCCTGGCTTGGCTCTGGCTTCGCTCTGGCTTGGCTCTGGCTATGCTCCGGCCCACCTTCGGTCCCGCTCTGGCTTCGCTCTGGCTTCATTCTACCTTTATTCTTAAACCTAACCCTGGCTTGGCTCTGGCTTCGCTCTGGCTTGGCTCTGGCTATGCTCCGGCCCACCTTCGGTCCCGCTCTGGCTTCGCTCTGGCCTCGTTCTACCTTCATTCTTAAACCTAACCCTGGCTTGGCTCTGGCTTCGCTCTGGCTTGGCTCTGGCTATGCTCCGGCCCACCTTCGGTCCCGCTCTGGCTTCGCTCTGGCCTCATTCTACCTTCATTCTTAAACCTAACCCTGGCTTGGCTCTGGCTTCGCTCTGGCTTGGCTCTGGCTATGCTCCGGCCCACCTTCGGTCCCGCTCTGGCTTCGCTCTGGCCTCATTCTACCTTCATTCTTAAACCTAACCCTGGCTTGGCTCTGGCTTCGCTCTGGCTTGGCTCTGGCTATGCTCCGGCCCACCTTCGGTCCCGCTCTGGCTTCGCTCTGGCCTCATTCTACCTTCATTCTTAAACCTAACCCTGGCTTGGCTCTGGCTTCGCTCTGGCTTGGCTCTGGCTAGGTTCCGGCCCACCTTCGGTCCCGCTCTGGCTTCGCTCTGGCCTCATTCTACCTTCATTCTTAAACCTAACCCTGGCTTGGCTCTGGCTTCGCTCTGGCTTGGCTCTGGCTATGCTCCGGCCCACCTTCGGTCCCGCTCTGGCTTCGCTCTGGCCTCATTCTACCTTCATTCTTAAACCTAACCCTGGCTTGGCTCTGGCTTCGCTCTGGCTTGGCTCTGGCTATGCTCCGGCCCACCTTCGGTCCCGCTCTGGCTTCGCTCTGGCCTCATTCTACCTTCATTCTTAAACCTAACCCTGGCTTGGCTCTGGCTTCGCTCTGGCTTGGCTCTGGCTATGCTCCGGCCCACCTTCGGTCCCGCTCTGGCTTCGCTCAAACCTCACTCTAACTTCACTCTATATTCACTCTAACTTGGCTCTGGCTTGGCTCTGGCTATGCTCCGGCCCACCTTCGGTCCCGCTCTGGCTTCACTCAAACCTCACTCTAACTTCACTCTATATTCACTCTAACTTGGCTCTGGCTTGGCTCTGGCTATGCTCCGGCCCACCTTCGGTCCCGCTCTGGCTTCGCTCTGGCCTCATTCTACCTTCATTCTTAAACCTAACCCTGGCTTGGCTCTGGCTTCGCTCTGGCTTGGCTCTGGCTATGCTCCGGCCCACCTTCGGTCCCGCTCTGGCTTCGCTCTGGCCTCATTCTACCTTCATTCTTAAACCTAACCCTGGCTTGGCTCTGGCTTCGCTCTGGCTTGGCTCTGGCTAGGTTCCGGCCCGCCTCCCGTGCTGCTCTGGCTGCGCTCTGGCTTTGCTCTGGCCTCACACTAACGTGAATTAAGCGGATAGGCTATAATGTAGTTCACAATTTAGCCAACTCTTCTTATGTTTCCTTCAAATCTGGTGGTATTATTTTTACAGCCAACGCCTCTCTATGTATTCAGCAATGAGTTCACTTAATCTCAGGGTTTAGAGCTTGAAGTCGAGCTTTCAATCCAGTGTTGTGTCCAGACATCGCTGTGGCTCTGTCGGTGATTACGTCTACACAAACTTTCCACTCAAGACTTTCCTCTGAAATAAATTCATCAAGTGTCAGAAAGACATCCTCGGAAGTGTTATGCAAGACTTCCCTACAAAACAATAGGTCTTCATAAGCTTTCTCGTGTTCGTAACGTACAAAAGCTAAGAAATGAGACTTGTCAGTGAAATAAGTACTTCCGTCAAGTTGTAAAGTATCCATTGTTGTCGATTTTAACCTCATAATTAGCTGGACCAGGACATTTTGAGCTATCAACAATTCTACGTTTAACTGGATCATTTGATAGTGGGACTGTGTTCAGCTCTTTAGCAGCTGAGTTACCAATCATTATGCTACACATCTTTATTGCTGCTGGTAATATTAATTCCTCTGCAATGTTATAAGGCTTGCCAATTTAGCACTTGCAACTTCACAGGAAGCTAATGTTGCTTTTTCACTACTGGTTCCAGTGGACATTTTTTCTACTCTAGATTTACTAATTTTCATCTCTTTACTTTTTATTTTAAAATAATCAAGCGTCTTCCCAATACAACCCGGATGTATCATCTCTAAATGTCTTCGCAGCTTAGCAGGTTTCATTGTGTCATTGGACAGTACATCATAACCCAAAGCACATTGAGGTTTTTGTTTATCTTCAGTTCTAACTCGAAAACATCCGAAACTTAAATATTTGTAGCTGTATTTTCGCCGTTTTACTTTTCGCAGATCGGCAGAACAGCAACCAGTTATACTAGTAGGCTCACTACTAAAATGTGCCTGTTGATCGTCAGATATTGTAGGCTTACGTTTAATTGATCCAGGCTGCAACCAACGATTCATGCTGAACGACACGAAAAAATTCTCACGATTCACAATTACAAACAATCAGGACAAACAATCACTATCATCACTGGCTTCAACGCAGCGAGAACGACTGGTTTGTTGTACGTGCGTACCTGGAGCCGGTCCCAGTGACAGCACTGACTCAGATCTCCGCGCTCAGGCTAAGCTGATTTCACCCGCACCGCAGCTAACCGCTCACGCGCAGTATGGTTGCGTCGCTGCTATTATAACGCTGCACTACACACTCCCAACTGTTACGTTGATTGTACCTCTCAGCTGCGTTACATCGTTACGACATAGCTGCATAAAAATGTTAAGTAAAACGTATGTAGTTCGGCACCGGGCAGATAAGTGACTCAGTAAATACAACTTTACGTTTTCTATAGTTTTAATTCAACATTATAACTTGACTTACGGGACCCCCTGGCAGACGCCCTAGCATCCCCTCGCGGACCCCGAGGGGTCCGCGGACCACACTTCGAGAAACACTGAGCTAGGCTACACAGACTAAGATCATATATATCGCGATTTTCTCATGCTTACGTTATTGTACATATATCTCAAGGAATCATGAAATCGATTGCTTGAAGACTTCCGGTGTTATTTCCAACATTGAAAATGAACTGCAGACCCATAGATCTTAATAGTTTGTGTAAAATTTTACAGAAATGCCTTTATAAAAGTAGGTACGAGAATTCCTTTCACGATGCCGTAATTGGTGTAATTTTGTTTGAATGAACGGCTTAATAAAAAGCTGTGCTTTATTATTTGTTCTTAGTAGACAGTGGGGCATTTGGGGTTTTATTACAAACACTAGGATTCTGTAGCTTTAGCTTTTAATTAATTTTTGATCCGTGCTTTGTATCTTTCTGACACTTCGTGACATCATTTTAAGTGATATTAAGATTACTGTGATGAACTTCTGAATTTCTTATCTTTCCAACAATCGTTTCTATTAAGGAGACGCATCTATGCAAATTGGCCCAAAACTTATACAATCCCAAATTTAATTTGTCTTAAAATTGGTGTAGACATACTTTAATAATGTAAAGTTCTTTTTCTAGCGTTACTACAGAATACGTCACATGACTATTTAAACAACCCTACGCCTGTATTGTAGCTTCTATTACGTAATTTTAACCTCAGATTTCTCAGATTCCATATTTTCTACTTTTTCCTAATTTCAAAATGTTCCACAGGATTCAGTTTTCTATTAGTCTTTATGAAATTCTAAGCATACCTCTTTACACAAAGGAACTCATAAAGATATCATGCCGAAACAAAAAAAATTGAGATAAATGGTAATTTCTGGTGACATCTTGATTGATAGAGATTATTCGGTTTCCTGATTGTTCTGGAGCAGTCTGGAATTGTCAGATGAGGTATTTAAGGAAACTACGGCTCGCCAAGAGGTAGTCGCAAACAGATGTTGCAGCGAGAGCTGAAGTTGTAAACAGGTATAATCAGAACGCTATGGTCATCGACATTGGTAGAATGTGATTGTATATGTGATGTAATACTGCTACTTTGAATGTATTTCTACTCAAATAAAGAACGATTTCAATTTCCGAAAATTGGACTTTTAATTCTGCGAACCCACAAAGTCACAAGAGGTTAAAATGGGTGCCGCAACTTATACCTCAAGCATTAATTTTTAAAATTACAATATGTGGGATATCTTAAAAAATCGCCTGTAACATAGACATATTCCTGTTAATTCCTCAGAAACTATTGCAACTAGAAAGCTGAAACTTGGTATTATCCCATACTTGATAGATCACAAAAATAAATGGTATACATTTGAAACAAATCTAACAAAAGCTTCAGACATTTCAATTTTCACCCATAAGCCCCCCTCCAAAACCCATGTTCTTTTGACATAGCTTATTACTTCATATCTTTCTGCACATTATGGTTCTTACTTAGTGAAGTACATTTTAATTATACAACAATATATGATATTTTAACTTGCTGTAGAGCCATTTATAGTATGTATTTAGCGAATTTGTTGCAGCATATGTTGCGAAGGTTGTAATTTTGTTATAGAGCATTTTAAGAGCCATTTTACTACAATTGATAATTTTTAGGTGTTTACTTAGCAAATTTTAATACCTATTTAAGTGCCTATTTTTTTCCATTTTAATGCCTTTTTGCCTGCCTATTTCACACAGTTTTAGTGCCTATAAATCCGCTACTTATTCATAAGTAACATTAATGATATTGTTAGGAATAAATATTTAAAACCTACCTTGTAAATAGATGTACAATCGGGAGCAATTCGCTTTGAAATTAAACCGCGGAACAAATATGAACAAACCAATAGTGCAACAACACTCTAGCTGGCTCAACGACAAACTGACCAGCAATAGCTTAAGGTTTAGCAGGAAACAGGAAACTACTGATTGTTGGAAGTAGCTGCGCACTCTCTAATCACCAATACGAAATAAGCATTAACGGGTGTGCCTGTCGGGTCAAAGAAAACATACGTGATGTATCATATGGTCACGGATTTGTTGTCCAGTTAACCAATCAATCCTTGACCACCAGAGCTATCAGTTTTCTTTATTTGCAATTAATTTTATTTAGATATTTCAATCCGCACATATATCCAGTATGAGAAAATATATTTAAAATCTACACAGCCTACTGTAATTTAAAATATCAATACGGAAAAAAGTTTGCCTTTTGTTTATAATAATGCAAAAATAACTAAGAATGGTTTTTGATCGAACTCCCAAGAAGATATAGATACTGTCTCATAAGTAATGTCATTTAAGAAACACAATTATTTGAACCGCGTTCTGACAAGCAATTAACTAATGTTCAAAGTATTGATCATTATATTCTGTGGTCTTGAGCCATCGTTCAGAGAGGTTTATTATCCAACGATGACGCAATGAACATGACTATTGTCATGTGACTTGAATACGGTAGCGAATGCTGCTCAGCCAGAGTTTTTGCATGAGTCGTCGGATACGATACGTTAATGAAAACAGTAAATGAAGCAATTGCTTCATATCGCAGCGCTCGGTGGCATTGCTGATGAGCCTTTTTTTTTTTTTTTTGGTAATTTACGTCCTCCAACGTTAGGTCATATCGGACGGTGAAGTTACCCGACATTCGTCTTGAAGGATAAGGGAAAACCCCGAAAAAAAGCCTTATCCAGGTAACTCACCCTGACCGAGATTCGAACTCGGGACCTCTTGAACGTGAGGCAGACACGCTACCATCTACGCTACCGAGGCGGGCGATGATGAGTTATAGGAAGATAAGTTTCTTTGTTTTGGGCGGTTAACATTGTTTCTACCCAACGTGAACAAACTTTTGAGTAACCCAGTTCTTGAATAATCGTAATGACACTGCCTGTACTGAGGGAGGTAATGCCACATAATTCACTTGTTAACCGGCAATCAACACGAATGTCATCGACTCGCTGAATGTTGCATGGAGTCACAGCAGTCAACGGCCTGCCGCTTCGCTTTTCATCTGCCAATGGTGTTTGCCCTTCAGCTTCGTCACAGCGACGAACCCATCGTTTAAAAGTGCTGACATCCACCAGTGCATCACCATACACAATTTTTAGCCTTTTGTGAATGGGAATTGGCGTTTCACCTTCCGCAGTCAAAAATTCAATCACAGAACGTTGTCTAATACGAATGTCGATGTCAGCCATTTTGCAACAGGATGCAGTGCTGCCACCTGTTGACTTAGGAACCTACTACTGCAGGAGATTAGAGAAGTAGGTTTGAGGAACTGCGCCAAATTCAAAGTTTTCACATAACTTACCTATTTAAGAAAAAAAATAGGAGGCATTACTTTTTGACCTACCCTCGTATATAGAAATAAAGGTCACTTATTAACAAATCTGGCTAACCTAACAAGGCTTGACAGCAATAAATTGTAATATTATGCATATTCTGTATCATTAAAGGGAGCACCTATACGAAATTGTTGGGCCTTTATAGATGGTACAGCTCGAACTATTTGTAGACTTTGACTTAATAAAGAAGATATTATTCAGGACATAAAAGGCAACATTGTGTCAAGTATCAATCTGTTGCATTAATTAGGTGCTTACCCTGGTCGCAGACATGATGTTGGTATTTTAAGAGAATCCTTGTTGTATAACCAACTGGAACAGTGTGCCATATTTCCAAATAGAGAACAATATGTAGTGTATGGGGATTGTGCATATTCCATTAAGGAATTGTTATTTTGCCCTTTTACAAATAGGAACCTCACTCCACAACAACAAGAATTCAATACACGCATGTCTTCATTAAGACAAGCCATAGAATGGAGGTTCGGAAAGATTGTTTCCTAATTTGCATTCTTAGATTACAAGAAACATATAAATTATTGCTACAGCATATCAACAGAATGTATAAAACTGCAACAATACTCAGCAACTGCCACACATGCCTATATGGAAGCCAAACATCACATTACTTCAATACTGCAACTCCTGCATTAGAAGAATATTTGTCTAACAGAAATGATTAAATGTTCCCGCTGAACCCATTATTTAACAGTCTCTCCCTCTCTCTCTCTCTCTCTCTCTCTCTCTCTCTCTCTCTCTCTCTCTCTCTCTCTCTCTCTCTCTCTCTCTCTTAAATGACCTGTAGGAACCATACTTTCCAGATCAGCATATGCTGAGGATGTGGCAATTCTCGCAAGGAATACAAGAGCTCTTGAGGAAAGTTATGTAGTGTTGGAAGAGAAACCACAAGATCTAGGATTGGTAATGAACGTTAGTAAAACCAAATATATGAAGATGGGAGGTGATGGGGATTCAAGAAGAAGAGAACCTACAGTTAAATTACATGAGAAAGAATACCAAAGAGTGGAATAAATTAAATACCTGGGATCTATAGTAACAGTAGATAATAAAACATCAGTGGAAATTCAAGAAAGTATAACAAGTGGTAACAGATGCTTCTATGCCTTGCAGAATATGTTTAAATGAAGGAACGTCAGTAGGAATACTAAAATTAAAATATATACAACTGTACTGAGACTTACAGTGCCTATTTGGGCAACCAAATATAGTAGTGAAAATTAAACAAGGAAGAATAACGTGGATTGGCCATGTGCAGAGAATGCCAGAAACCAGTGTAGTTAAGAAGATATTCATAGAAAAGCTGGATGGCAGAAGGAAAAGAGGAAGACCCAGGAAAAGACGGGTAGATGATGTAGAAGACGACTTGAGGAAGTTGAGGGTTAAATGCTGGAGAAGAAAAGCAGAGGACCGAGTAGAATGGAAGAAGATGGTTAGGGAGGCCAAGGGTCTACATGGACTATCCCACTATCATCATCACCATTATCATCACCATCATCATCACCATCATCTCTCTTAAATGAAGTGTAATGAAAAATATCTGAATATTGTAAGTTTATATATATAACCCTCCTAAACAAATTCAGTATAACAAATATATTTTGTAACTTTTCAGTGTGAAATTAAACAAAAACACTATATGTGTTATAGATATAAAGATATGTCTGCCGCTCACATAATATTAAAATAATAACAATAGAAGTAATACAAAATAATTAAGACAATATATATGTATCCAACATTTTTCTCGAAAACCAAAAAGCAGGCCTAAAATGAAAACCCACCCGACTGTTGCAGGAAGCTGTTGGCGGAAAAAAACGCACCACTTCCGCATTAAAAGTTTGCCGGTTTCTTCGGTAAGTAGCATGACAGAGGGCCAGGGTCACAATGTTCAACTGTATTAATTTACACCTATTACTGTGAAATGGATTAATAACAATGATCTGTTATAGCAAATAAACACAAGCGGCTAAAATACAGTGTGTTACATTATTTTTAGTTACAAGCTGAAACATGAGCTCCATTAACTTCTGTTGCTGATCAGCCACCTTTATTCTCCGTCTTCTTTCTTCAATTTCAATGTCCACTCTCTCCTCACTTTCGGCAATCTGAAGTTTTAATTATGCTTCCCTTTCTCTTCCTCCATTTTCCCTTCTTTCCACTTTTCCACTCCTACAGTCTTCCTCTAATTTTACTTTTCTTTCTTCTAATTTAAGTTTTGACTGTTCAATGTCAATATTTTTCTTCTATTTCTAATTGTTTCTTTTTAACCCGTAACTGGTTAGGTAAGCTTTTTGGAACGCAACTGGTAAGGTAGAGTTAAACAAACCCCAGAACTTAATCAAGGTTGAGAGGGAAATGGTTACAAACATGAAAGAAATACTGAAATGGCATAAGAAGGGAAGCATAATGAACATAACAATATCATATTTGTTGGCAAACCATAACAAACACAGAACTTATATGGACAATTTAAATAAGAATGAAAAAAATGCAACACTTTAGTTCTTTGAGCTTTTCAGACAGAAAGCATTTCTAAAACTGATAACTTCTTATACAATACCATCTAGCATGCTAAATATAACTATTATGTGTTTCAAATGGGAAGAGTTCTCGCCTGTAGCCAATCAGATGCGTTAGAGCCTTCACCGTTGCCACCTAGTTATCCCCACTCTTTATATTTCCCTCTCTCTCGTACTCTTGCAAGAGTTCGTGGAGCTAGACGTAAGGAAACGAAACTGAATTTTCCAAAGTTTTATAATAATGCAGTTGTTGAAATCACAATTGCAACATTAATATTCGTATATTACGCAAATGTTTTAAACATTTAGTTTAAAGTTAATTATAGCTTATGAATTAATTATTTTTCTAATCCAACGAAATAGCCAGCGGAGCATCCGTATAGCTGTGAATGTTACGTTAAGAGATAATCTGTCACTGTCATTGTCTTCATCGTCTGAGTACTGCAAATTTATGATGATGGGTTCCAAAATCTCGTTACGTGCTATTTCTTTCCAAAACGTCGTCTTCTTGAAGTTTATCTGATGTCTCACACAGTTTTCCCAATCTTGTTGTGTTCCTTGTCAATTTCTTAGTGAATAAGTCATTAAATGTCAGTCAGTTTAAAAATATTATTTCTGTTTGCAACATAATTTGAGCCCACATTAACTCAATTGGATTGCTCTAGCAGTAGTGAGGGGAAAGGTGGATCGTATATCATTGATTCAGCTGATACACTTTTTCCTGGAAGAGTAACTTAATAATGATGCTTTGAACTCTACAGTAAATAGAGATTACGAACCATTCATAAACAAAGATATAATGTGACCAGACACGTTCTGCCAGACTAACAACAAGTGTATCGTTTTCTCTCATCGACAAACACATTGGCTTATTCAAAGTACATATTTCTTTTACCACGTCATGTCAAATGTTTACGTTTCAGTTCTGAGTAATTTCAAATATACGTTCAAGCATACATGCCAACCAATAATGTTATTCATTACAGTGATTACGTCGCAATGCGTTGTTATAATATAATGCTACCTACTTTATTTATTTGTATTAGGAAAACTATTTGAGCTATAAATATGGAGTTTTATGTTTATGTTAAATACATTACTCTCTCCTTCCTCATGGAGAAGATTTTGCAAAATCTGAATTTTTGTCTTAGCGAGAATAGTATTTATTTGATATTGATTAATTTGCCCCACGTCACACACCACTTAGGGGGAATGCAATACGGTAACACTGCAGGACTCCGATTGGTTGCTCACCTAGTAGCGCTCAAGGACAAACACCTTCCCATTTGAAACACATAATGATAATCAACATTTTGTTTCGCTGAAAATACGTTAGAGCACTTTTGAGCATAGTTTACTTAGCAAAATTTTCACACATGCTTAATGCACATTTTGAGCACATCGGAGGTTCACACTCAGCACAAGTAATTCGTATCTTCCAGTCTTTGATTCTAGGGCACATGACACATATTACTTGCTTTTGCAACCTTGGTCTCGCTGCTGTGGGAAGAGTTTTGTTGAGGATATATCCTATATTTTAATGTAACTCTCGAGGCAGTTGTCCATTTAGGAATCTTGCGTTCAGCTGTGGCTGAATCATTTGTCGCGCTAAAGATTTCACAAGTCTGCATTGATAAGGCTTTCCCGGAAAAGACTGAAAATAATGTAAGCATTGACTAATCCTTGTTTCACATAAGCTTTGTCCCACATCTCTTAACGGTCACGCGACCTTATCACCTCTCATTGGCTGCTATTGTAGTATAGACTGTTGTGCTGTAAAAGTTAGTTCGTTATTTAACAATGGTGATATATCTTTATATGTTGGAAGAGAATTTTCAAATTCATATTTTCGTAACTGCTTTAATTAAATATATTACGCAACATAGTTGATTTATCTGAAATGCATATTAAATTTTAAACGAAGTAAAGAGGAAGTTCCTATGCTCTCATGCACATGGCACGATAGCACGTGCTTTAGCGATAGTGATGACATACTTGTTTATATGACTTTTATCACTGACCTTGTTTTGAACTGGATTAGTCATATATTGCCATTCAAAGGTGTGTTATGCCTAGTGCGAGAGCTAAATTATTTTACTGATCGTTTATTACGCGTGTACTAATTATATGTATAATGGCAGGATCTACCTCCAGTTTTTCGCTGAAGCATCGTAAGGCAAATCCTTTGCAATGCGATGAAAAAAGAACTGTGTTGCATGTGTTTAATACACTCAAGAGAAGGATCCTTGTTCGTCACTGAGAGAAGTCGAATAGCTGTGATGTGAACGTACAGGTGTGAGTGTTAGATGCGTAGGAACATCGCGACATGAAATTGAGACAACAGGAAAACTTACCACTCCAGGGGTGATATTGCTGTGTGGTGAAGACGTTATTTAAGGACAATCAGATTGTACCGGGATAAAAATCGCAAAATATACTACATTGACGAGACTTGGGTGAATGAAGGACACACGACAAGTATGGCGTTACACGACTTTTAAGACTGAAAGACAAGCATTTTAGCAAGGTATGTGGGCTGGTTTTAAAAAGTCCCAGTGGAAAAGGCCCAAGGCCTTTCATTATAAACTTGTTTCAGTTTCATTGTTCATTCATTCAGTTTTAGCTTGCTCAGTTTAATTATAAACTTCATTATTTTTGCATGCCTTCATATTCTTATTTGTATGATTTTGTCTATCTTCCTGGCAATTACTATGACGTTTACTCTAGTTTTATATGTGATGGGAAGGCACCGTCTATGGCCTATGTAGCGGAAGCATTAGCCAATTAGGAAGAGGGGGAGTGTAGTTGCACTCGGAGTGGTACCTACATGTCAGTGGGGCAAGGTTATATGAAACAGATATTAAGCTAATATTTAACCGTGTAAAGAATAAAATCAGTGGCCAGCGGTTGGAACGTCGGCTTGTTGAACAATTTGCACACTCCTCATCCAAATCATCAATGCTTCCTCTAGCCTCATTATAAAATTGTACGAGTTCTGCTTTTCTGTTACACTGTCGGAACATATTGTCATGTTGCAAAGATGAGATAACCATAACGACACTGGTTTTCTTTCGTACAAAAGATATAAACCTGCAATCATTTGTGAATCCATACATAACTGAATTTTTCAGTTTATTTCTTGAGGGAAGAAATTCTGTAGTGTTTCTCGTTTGTTCTTTTTTATTGTTCCCACATGTCACCCCTCCCTTTTGCAACTCATATATAAGCTCAATGGATGTAAACCAATTGACTGCTGTCATATTACGGTTTGGGCTTCACAAGACAAGACAAAGAACAGATTGTGTTGCTTTGCCAAGCTTTCTTTCATTTCCTGAGAGATGACCAAAGTATTTTTGCTCAGGTCTTGTATTTTTCTTTACGGGTTACTCGGCATCAGTTGTATCAGCATCATGTTCTCCTACAAGACCACTGGCATCACCTTCTTCATTTGTTACTGCTTTTGCTCAAAATACTATCATGTTCACTGCAAACTCTTTGCGGCTCAACATCTTCCGCACTGAAGTCACTTTCCAAGTCTTTGAGAATATCTTTAATCCAATCACTAAAATGAGACACATTAGACCTTATAGTATTCCTTGAATTTCCATAATGATTTCTAACATTAAATTGCAACGCCAAATAGAATGTTCCGTAACTGATGAGGTGGGGTGTGTGCCACCCCAGTCAGTGAGAAACACGAAATCGCTCTTGAAACTATTGCACTGAAAAGCACAATTACTTATCTCTGAACTGCTAGGGAGGCGATTGAAAGGTGCACCACATTCCACGATTATCGGCCATCTAGATTAAGAGTGCAGTCACTTCAAAACTTTGTGGGGTAGCTCCAACCCCACATCACCAGTTACGGGTTAAGATCATTTTCGGATTCTGTCCTTTCATACAAAAATTTCAAACCAGAACTTTTAATTTCTGATTCTCTACATCTTTTCTTTTTTGCTTGACTTGCTTGGTAGTGAGGTTCAATAGGGGAAATATCTCTGTCGCATATCTGTGGAGTCAGCTGATTGCTCGTTGTGGTGGGCCCTGGTTCATCATTATTATTAAATATGATGTCACCGTCCACAGTAATAACCGCCTCGGTAGAGTAGATGGTAGCGTGTATGCCTCACGTTCAAGAGGTCCCGAGTTCGAATCTCGGTCAGGGTGACTTACCCGGATAAGGTTTTTTTTACCGGGGTTTTACCTTATCCTTCAAGACGAATGTCGGGTAACTCTAAGGTCCATAGACCCTGGACTTATTTACTTATTTGAGCATCATTTCACCCAATTCATTCACCGTCCGATATGACTTAACGTTGAGAAAAAAAAAGTCCACAGTAACCATTTCTTGATCAATTCCATTGCTCTTTGGCGCTTCGCAGATATAAATATTGAATAGAGCCTCATTCCTGGCTTTTTGTCCTACCTTTTTGGTGGAGGATTTTCCTGAAGGGCGAGATGGACAGCCCGTTGACTTTCCTCTTCTGCCGCGACCCATCGCAGCAGGATCTGCAAATAAATTTTACTCATTTTAGGAAAATAATCTTAATGAAAAACTAGCCATAAGATAATAACTAAGGTTATGTTTAACATAATGTAGGTTATACTTATATCAAATTGTTGTATATGACAATATACTACCACCTCTTAATGCTTTTAACATGATGATACATATTGCGTTCTAATTACTTTCGTAAACTCGTGTATCAGCTTTCATGAAAAGCTTGAGAAAGTGATCCATATGCTCCTTTATTGTAGGCAAGGGAAATTTTGAGGCTACCACATTTGCAACTACTTCTTTCCATGCAGTTGGGTCTTCATATAGGTTGGTCGAAATTGCCTCCCGTATCAATATTAGATCATCGTTAATGGTAAAGCGTAATCTATCTTGTGTCATTTTGTAACCGTGAAGCCTCACGTTAAATGGCATGTCCGGTTATCGGTTATCTGTTTACAGTAAACGTGCGCATACGCAGAACATCGTTCACTTGGCACTAACGTTTACGGTAACTGCCAAGAATATGGGCAGAAACTCTCTAATAGCCGATACCGTATCAGAAAACACGCTGTGGCAAAAACTCCCTAATAACTACTAAGATTACGTGATGATAAACACGAATTTTTTCAGTGATGTTTCAAAATTGTATTAGGTCAGTGTTACAATTTGCATCATTAGGTTTTCGGCTTTTTCTCTAATATAATCCACACGCCTTCCAAAACTTCATTTCGTTACTTTTATTTTTGGGTCTGTTTTAAAAAACCATTACACAACAAATAACATGATGTACTAGCCTATATTTTCACTTTTGTAGTTACACACAAATCATTTAATATTTTCGTCAACTTTCACTTTTAAATTCACTTCGGATTCACTTTGGCGTCTATCTTGCATTTCTAGCAAGAATGTTAAATCAACTGTACTCAATATTCCGCAATTTTTCTCTTCAACTAGGATTTCTATTAAAATATGCGGTTCCGTTACAGAGCTTTGGGGTCATCCCCTTTTTTTCTTGTAATTTACGTCCTCCAACGTTAAGTCATATCGGACGGTGAATGAATTGGATGAAATGATGCTTAAATGAGTCCAAGGTCAATGGTGCTTACAGTTACCTGACATTCGTCTTGAAGGATAAGGGAGAACCCCGGAAAAACCTTATCCAGGTCACTCACCCTGACCGAGATTCGAACTCGGGACCTCTTGAACGTGAGGCAGACATGCTGCCAACTACGCTTTCGAGGCGGGCTGGACATCCCTTAGATACTTTCTTTTCAACTATATAGTTTAATCCCTTTATAATGACTTTTCCGTTTGTACACTACTAATGTAAGAATGTATGCATGACCTATGGATAGTTTCCCTCCGTCTAAAAGTGTGACCACCAGAAATTGTCAAACACTCCGGAGATATCTACAAAAACTATAATTATATAATTTTTCTCCATACTTCTAATAGTCAAAATTTCGTTCACCGCATTATCTGTCTATGATTTTGATTGCTCAGTCTGCTCGTAGAACATTAGACCGATTATGCGTTTAACGCTAACAGCACACCATACTCCAACTTTCCAATCATAATGAGCGATTTCTTGGACGGGATACCTATAGATTTTCAGAGACCCAATACCGACTGTTATGAGTGTAGGGGGAACCACGCATTGGGTCACGTTGTTTTAAAGCATGGGCACTTGTACGCTTATACGATTTTACTTTAAATAATTTAGTTGCTCTAGGTGCAGAAGGCTATGAAATTCTCATTTACTGTGCTAATTTTAGGATGGATTTGGTTGGTGAAACTTCAAAACATGCGCCTATGTAGTCTGTTAACACTGTGAGATTACACTTTCGCTCTTTGTGCCACATAACGAACGGTTTCGAATTTCTTTACAATCTCGTGAATTGTAAATCTGGAAGGAGGCACTTCGCCAGGAAACCTATGAATCGTATAGACGTTCGCGTGTTTGAACTCTGTGCGAACATGTTTTGATGATTCCCATTTATAATTTCTTCTACACACGACAATACTTTGCTCTAGAGTTAAGCTCCTGTTCATGTTGGTGGCCGGTATGATACTGCCGAGTGGAGTGCACTCTGCTAACCGCCACGCACAACGGCGGCCGGTAGTGGAGCAATCCAGCATTGTCGCGGAAGAGGTGAAATGCCGTGTACTCTTTTAGGTCTTAAATGAAGAAACCTGTATATCCTCAATACATAGTAATAATTAATTCTGGTGTCATTTTTTCACTAGCAGTTTTATAGGTAAGGCTGGACTGAACCCTGACTTTACTCTTGTTAACTCACTGAACGCCTACACTGAACTAAGTCACTGAAAGATAGTAGAGGGTTGGCTTTGTTGTTTACCTGCATCGACAAAACGGGAAGGGTCATAGCCAATTAGCTTTGAGTCGACGAAACGGGAATAAAGCAGGAATAAAGCAGATAAAATTACGTAGCCGACAAAATGGGAATCAACGAAACGGAACGTACCTGTTAAAAAGCAGATTGCTATATTGCCACGGAGCCACTAGTGCTGTTCGGAGGGAGCCGACTCCATCGTCTAATTGTGCTAATGATCGGTCCTTTTGTCGAACAATTAAAGGGGAAGCCGTTTCGGCTAGTATTGGTAATAAACAAATAGATAATAAATAAAACATTTGGCATTTATTATATACTCCTTGTGTGTTTCTGTGGAATTTAATTATCTAAGGTAGCTACAAAAACAGGAATGAACATCAAGCGGGGCTAGGCGTGGATGTCAATCGTTGTTTAGCCAATAAGGTGAGTGCAATGTTGTACAGTTAAGCACGCATACTGGCTCGCTCGGCTGAACCGTGCGGGTAATTTCTTTGTGCGCTCCAAAGATACTAATTACAGAATTACTTTGTTTATCCTATGTCACAGAGCTATTTTTTCTGAGGGTGAATGTCCAAACCCCATGTTTATAGGATATCTAGTCTCGGAGATATGGAACGATAAGACGATTGACTAAACAGAAAAGAAACAATTGCCTGTCTTCCATCGTGGTGTAAGTTGTGGCCGTCAAATTAAAGCTCACAACGTAAATGGACTGTATTGTAGAAGAATCGGCGAATTGTCAGGAGAAGAAAGTATTTGACGCTTATATTGATGTATTTAATTTCTTAATCTCAAAGCCAGTACATTCAAGTACTCACACTAACCACTGCACTTTGCACATATCCCGAATGCTGGCTAAATCTAATACTTGATTAAACATTAAAACGATTTACAATACAAAACTTACTCGTTGCCACAAACATGTTTCAATCATCTCACTGCTATTCTCAAGTGCCTTTTTTAAAAAGCTCCACCAACTCCTTTAAACACAATATGGCCAACTGTCACTGAACAGCCTGTCAGTGAATAAAAGCACACGTGCTATGCTGCGGTTGCAATTTGTACATTGTATTCAGCAAGGTGATCTTTTAAGAGTGTAGGCGTGCTTTTGAAAGTTAGTAAATATATCGCTTAGCGAGCCTAGTACTAGTGTGCCTAGTAGTGACAGCGAGACAAATCGTAGGATATTACATAACCAGCCTAGAAATATTTTTCATGTGTATTCTTTTTTCAAACAATTGTCAATTAAAGACATTTTCGAAAGTACTAATTTCGCTCAAAGCCGAGAATAAACGACACAGGCTTGTCACGTGACTGCTCATATTGGGACGAACTTTGTTAAAGAAGGCAAACAGTTCACCGAATTAGAAGTTCCCATATTTAGGTCTCCTGGAAAACATAGAGCAACATTCTAATACACATTCGTATCTTCCGTGTTAATTATTAAGCATTTAATGAAACAAAAATTGGTTTAATGTACATTACAGGCAATGAAGAGTTATGGCATCATTAAAGTAGAGACTTTATTCACAAATCGTTGAAATGTCAGTACTTTGTTTCACTGCTGCAAACGCCATTCTTTCGTGGAACGCAACTAATTTGTGCCATTTCGTTTTGTATGCATATGAACGATGCTGCGTAGTCGAACTGTTCTCACATTCAAGGTCTTAACCTTCTATTTATGTCATCATGCAATAATCATTGTATATGTTTTCACATACATGCTGTAATATTAAGCGAACTTTACTGTCAACATCTATACATACATCTCAGCTAACTGCTAATCCTTGTTTCACATAAGCTTGCCCCGTATCTCTTAACGGTCATGTGACCTAATCACCTCTCTTAGGCTGCTGTGCGGTGTGTATAGACTGTTGTGCGGTAAAACTGAGTTCGTTATTTAACATGGTGACATATCTTTACATATTGGAAGAGAATTGTCAAATTTATATTTTCGTAACTGCTTGAATTAAATATATTATGCAATAGTTACTAGTCGGCCACGATATGAATGCACTCGGCGAGAAGCGTTACTAAACAGTTACGTCACAAGTGGGCATAACGCAAACATCAACAATACCGAGTTGCTTCCAATGTGACGCGCAGATGTAGTGCAGCTCAACACGGTGTTTCTTTGAACATTTTCTTGTGCGCTTAAAATTCTAATAGTATAGTGGCAGATGCAGTGTTCGCTCTGACGTGTGCTTGTGAAGAGTTAAATTACGGAGGCATCTACAAAGTTAAAAACAAGAAAGGTATCCCATTCTGATGAAAAGCATATGTATACAGTTCTGTAGACAAAAAATAAAGGAGAGAAGGTTACTCCTAATCCTTGAAAAAGCAACAGTTAGGGCAACAAAATTACTGGGAAAGTTTGGGAGAGCCATCATGAACAGAAAATGCTTCAACAACTGGGGTTAAGGTTAGAACTTCGAGGAAAAATCGAAAATCAGGCACAATCATATCTCTTGATGAGTTTGATAACTGCGTTGTTTGTAGACCATTTTTGTAGTACTATGAACAGAAAAAGGAAATTCCTACTTTGAGGAAACTGCTGAACTTCGCTAAAGAATAAATATTCAGGGTGGCAAAGAAACATTTAGAAAAATATTAAGGAAAATGGGATTTCAATGTAAGAAATGCAAAATCAAACAATCTGTGCTAGTGGAGATACCACAAATTGTTGCAAAACTTGCAGAGTACTTAAAGGTTAATAGTGTAAATGTAAAAGGCACACGTAAACCAGGAGTTTATACGAACGAGTCTTGGGTGCATACTCACTATGCCGTCAAGAAGTGATGGCAATATTACGAAGTACCAGGTGTTTTGACTAATACTAGTTAGTGCTGGTCAAAGAGTACTTGTTGTACATGCTGGGGGGTCCATGGGAATTATTGACGGAGCAGAATTGATTTACGATTCAAAATCCAAATCAGCGAATTACCATGATGGAATGAACAGCCAAATTATAAAAAGTGGGTAGAAGAGAAATTAATATAAAATATTCCACCTGAAAGCATTGTTGTGCCATACCGTACAGGAAAATAAAGCCCCGAACACTTCATCTCGAAAAGCACAGGTTATTCATTGGCTAACACAAAAGAAAATAAAACATGATCCGCAAATGTCAAAAAATGAGCTAGAGGTAGAGAAAATTAATTTTAAAAAATCCTGTTTATTGGATTGATAGAATAATGGAACAAAGGGGCTTTACAGCCTTACGCTTTCCTCCGTACCACTGTGACCTTAACCCTATAGGGTTATCTGGAATTTAATTAAACAAATGATGTACTATCTATTAATTTGAGCAATCTGAAGGCTATCCCAGTAAGCTACATAGCTCAAATTACACAAAATGATTGGATAGAAGTATGCAGACACGTGAAAGAAACTGGGCAAGATTTTAAACACTGATATGGGTTAATGGAGGAAACAATTGAAGATATAATTATAAACGTGGTTCTAGAAAGCAACGATGATAACGATGAAGATTGCAATCGTAATGAATGTTATTTCGAGAATATGAATAATGAAGCAAAAGAACGCAGTGCCAGTGATACAGCTGATAAAGGGAACAGTAACACGGACCCGAAACAAACATTCCCAGTCTTACTGCTTCCGAGAACTAACGCGAAGACATCAGCAGGCGTGTACTGTTTTAATTGTGTGACTGTACATTCCCAGTATCGCCTTTCCCCTCGCTGAACCTCGCCCTGCACGGTTCTCTAAGCTTTGTACTAAACATGAAGTGCATTCATATCTTGGCCGACTAGTAATTCTTGAACGAAGTTAAGAGGAGGGCCTTTCCTTTCAACCCCGCCTTCTAGATGACGCGATAGCACGTGCTTTAGCGGTAGTGGTGACATATTTGTTTATGTGACTTTTATCACTGACCTTATTTTGAACTGGACTAGTCATATATTGCCATTCGAAGGTGTGCTGTGCAGAGTACGAGAGCTAAATTATTTTATCGGCCGTTTAGTGCGCGTGTTGGCACAGTCTACCGCCAGTTTTTCGCTGAAGCATCGCCAGGGAAAACCTTTACAAAGCGGCGAAAAAAGAATTGTGGTGCCTGTGTTTAATGCACGTACGGAGAAGAATCCGTCTTTGTCGGTGAGAGAAGTCGAACAGCTGTGCTGTGTACTTACAGGTGTGAGTGTTAGACCCATAGGAACATCGCGACATGAAATTGAGACAACAGGAAAACTTTCCACTCCAGGCAAAAGCAGGAATAAACAAAAGCGCGTGACCGGAGAAAGCGATGATTTCGTGCTGTGCGTTGTCATGTGCATAGTTTTTTCTTTAGAAACGACTTCCCTAACATAAATAAAATTTTGTCTGCTGTAAATGAGGATGCAGATTTACAAATTTCAGCAGATCAAGTCTGTATAGATTGCTTATAAGCTGGGTTTGTGAATGAAGAAAGGGGCAAGAAAAATTTGCTAGGAGAAGGTCATTCGGGCCAATTTGCTAAGAGACAGAGGAGATATTACTGTATGGCGAAGACGTTATTTAAGGACAATCAGACTGTGCCGAGATACAAGTCGCAAAATATACTACCTTGACGAGACTTGGGCGAATGAAGGACACACGAAAAGCAAAGTATGGCGTGACACGACTTTTAAGACTGAAAGAAAACCATTTTTGCAAGGTAGTTGTGCTGGTTAAAAAAATCCCAGTAGAAAAGGCCGAAGGCCTTTCATTATAAACTTGCTTCGGTTTCGTTGCTCATTTATTCAGTTTCAACTTGCTCAGTTTCATTATAAACTTCATTATTTTTGCATCCCTGCGTATCCTTATTTGTATGATTTTATTTATCTTCCTGGCAATTATTATGATGTTTACTGCAGGTTTAAATGTGACGGCAAGGCATGGTCTATGGCGTGAAAGCATTAGCCAATGAGGGCGAGGGGGAAGGTAGCTGCACGCGGGGTGATACATGTCAACGGAGCAAGGTTATATTAAACAGAGATTAGAGGGATAACGTGAGACGAACACAGACACTCTTCTATCTCTGTCGCCCGCTGGCTGTAGACCTGGCAACGCAAGGACATTGGCTGTGCTCATTTTGATTCTTATTTTGTAGCTACTCTAACTGCGCTGCTTGCTGCATTATCTAATGTATCAGATTTATGTTACTTAATATGTAACTTAAGCCTTTGGCTTAAAAGAAAGGAAGTTTCTATTTATTATTAATATTTCTTTTTTAACATTTAGTTTTGTTGCACAACTTAAACCTTTATATTTAACGTGGACATAGCACTGATGCCAATATTTGCGACTAGGATCAAACACAACTTGGGCATAACACATTATTAATATATTTTTGTAAGTAAAAATGATCTCTCCTCTCCTGGAATCAGTAGGCAAATTTCTATCTCAATTCAGTTCTATCTACAGCGCCTGGCAATGTAAAAATATGTTATCACTATTTTCAAATAATTTCCTTCTTACGTGTCGCAAAGCAGCAATCAAAATTCTACCTTCCTCCAAGCGACTAAGTGTTGCCACTCTATAGAGAATTCCTTCAGACCGTGTAAACAAGATTCCCTTTCGAGAATGTTTAGTCCTGTTTCTAGCCCTGTATAAGGACTGGCCGTCGAAAGGAGCGAGTAAAGAATAATCAAATGTAACTTTTTATACTGCTATCAGTGGTGTGATTGTAACAATGAGTAATTCATTAGATTATTTAAAGTCGCTTCGTTTTGGCACTTCAACACTGCAAGAGAAATGTGACATTAAAGTGTGAGGAAGAACAACTTCTTTGTTCAACATCATGCAAATTACAACAAGCCGCCAAAAACAATATAGCAGGTGTTTCAGTCCTGAAATTTACACGAAATATGAGTGAATATGTGGCTGTGAAGTCAACAATTCCCTGTTCTATTTTCCTTGCCTTTTATTTGACGCAGCCAACATTGCATGGGTTCAAAAGGGAGTTTCTGACTATGAATAATGTAATAAACAGGACATTTCCAAAAAGCATGTTAATGACATGCTTAATTTTGCTACACTTGGGTCATTAAATGTACAGACATGTTTAAGCCAAGCCTGTGTGGAATTAATAGATCGTCACAACGATCAAGTCCAACAAATAGGAACACTCTAACAAAGATAATCAACTGTGTGAAACGTAGTTATCACGAGCTACCCTTAAGAGGGCATTAAGAGCATGAAGGGTCACAAAATCAAGGAGTGTTCAGGGGGTTGATTAAATATACCAGAGAAATTGATTCTCTATTTAAGGTCCATCTTAATGGTGACTCATTTTTTAAAGGAACTTCTAAGACAATATAAAATGAGTTACTTCAGTGCATTCTTTAAGTTTGTAAAGAAAACATCTTAGAAAAAATTGACGCAGCAGACTATGTATCTGTTATGGCCGACGCAATTACAGATATTGTTGGCATGTTTCAGCTTGTAATACTTTTAAGACATTGTAATGCCTTAGGTAGTCCTGTTGAGCGATTCTGGGGATTTTTTATTCCGAATGGGGTAAATTCTGATGCATTGTCAGAAGTTGTAATTTCTGAGCTTGGCAATATATTAAAAGAAAATAAGAAGAAACTTATAGCCAAACTTTTGATGGTGCAGCGGTAATGAGCGGAGCTACCAATAGAGTGCAAGCTAAAGTGAGAGATGTGTACCCCAATGCTTACTTTGTGCATTGCCTAGCTCATCAACTAAATATGATAATGAAGAGAGCTGCCAGGCAAAATACAAAAGCTAGGATTTTTTTTTTCAAATTTATGTGCTATACCTGCCTTTTCCGCCGCTCTCCACACAGATCATCAGTGTTAGACTCATGTGTTAAGAAGAGAATACCCACTAGTGGATCAACGAGATGGAACTACAAATCCAGGATTGTAAATGTTGTTTACGAAAAGAAGAAGGCATTGAAAGAAGTATTACATAGGAACTGACTCTTAAAAATATGACTCGCTTAAAGCCTCCTGTATTCCCACATTTTCCTTGCATCTACAAGAAAATTGTGAATAATATAGTTTCTAAAATGTCTGTCTCGAAGTAGAACTAGATAGCGGAATAGGCGCTCGAAAGTAGAGAAAAAGTAGAGAAAGTCATGGGAGTGCAACCAATTAGGCTTTTGTGTCTGGAATTACTCCCTAAGAGGTTGATATTTGTTCATCCTCCACCAATAAATGCTTTAAAGGGATGACATTCAGTGTCATCAAAATTGTGCGTGTGCTACCTTATGCTAATCTATACTCTCTGGTAGTACTCTCTGGTAGTATGTATTAGGTAATAGGCGATAAAATTCACTTATTTATGTTGGTACTTAGATCTGTTGTATGTGTTCTCCCAGGCAACGAATTCAGCTTCATTTGTTGATTACTGTTAACAATTTATCGCAACTAGATCAAGCGTTTGAATTAATATTTATTACTTTAATCATGATATTCTTGGAGTCGATGTTCAAAAAAGCATCAGCCACTCACTCACTCATGATATGTTTGGTGATATTCTTGATAATGCTCTTCATTGAGGGGCTGATATGCCTGTTATACGTGCGCATTCCAGATAGGAGGGGGACATCCTATTATACGTCCACAGAAACATCATCCGAATCGTCTCGGAGAGAATGATGCTAGAGAACCATGCACCGTGAGTCGGCAGGAGGTGTGCGTGGTTCTGTTCTTGTCTGAAGACATCTACAAGGGTTATCAGTTATACGACACCAAGGGATCCTCTGCCATTTCTGCAAGATTAGACACGGTCACCAAATGGATCAACTACGTGTGGATACAGGACAACTGGCTCAGAAGAAATGTATCACATCTTCTGTGTACCTTTCAGGTTCTGAATTGAAATTATTAATAAAATGTGACACTGGTCTCAAATTTCACGTGTTTTTTTTAAACCTAGCATTGGTACGTTTCATAACAAAGAGAACTTTAGTTACTTCTTTTAAAACTCCTTACTGCCTGAATTATTCTAACTTACAATTAAAAACAAATTATAATTAATGTGAGGTTGAACTGACCTCATTTTAATTAAAATTAAAAAGCTGCTTTGAGCCAAAGCGGCCAAAAAATGTTTTAACATCTTACTGTATTGCAATCCTTTTCGTCCTAGTCGACTCATTTTGGTTACTTAAAAGTTTTGACAGACAAATAATACCATAAATAAATAAAATCAGGAAAAGTTGCTTTGTGCAAATTCCCTACACTAGGCATTAAAGGGTTAATTATGTGATACATTACGGATCCTTATTTTGTCTGCCCACTTTTATTTATTGTCATGGCTATTCTGTAAAAGTTTTTGTTTAAAAACCTTGCTTTTCTACCCACTAAGTTACTAAATTCCAGCATACAGAACGATAAATTCGGTAGTGTAACGGCAAAATGTTCATTCCCGTTTACTCAATCCCCGTTTTGTCATTTTCAGAAAAATTCCCGTTTTATCGACTGGCTTTTTAACCTATACATCAGTGTTATTAATAATTCCTGTTTCGACGATTCACTAAACCTTTCTTCACATTCTATACAGACTTGGGTCTGTCAAAATAATAGATTGCAAATTTACTGTTTTAAGTTCACAAGCTCTTACGATGGTGTGTTTAAAAGCTTTATCAGTAATTTTGTCTCGTCATAGTAAATGACAAATATTGTAACTTTGTGGGTTCGTAGAATTAAGAGGCCGAGTTGCAGAAATTAAAAATCTCCTTTATTTTTGTCGAAATACACTATTCAATTCTCACGTAAGAACATTAAATCACACATACACAGTCTTACTAGGTCAATCACAATAACAAACAGTGATAGCAGATTACATCTTTAGCTCTCGTTACAACCACACAGCTGGCTACCTCTCATTTCACAACTGTTTCACAACTGACTCTAATCACTAGCCATGGCTTCTTTTTATACACAAATTCATGAACCGAGAACCTTCTGGAGCAAACAAGAAAAACAATCACTCTCCGTTAATCGTGATATCTCTAGAACATTCCAACACTGAGACCCTATCTGAGCGGCAAGTCCTTTACCTCAGTTATCTTGCTTGCCGGCGATATCCGTTTACACTAGGCGCTATCGTTAACTGCTTAGCAAGGCTCATTATTACCATGAAACTTTATCCGCCGATTGTTTCCTTATTTGTGCCGAAACTTTTATGCCTGTTGCAGTGACAATATTCATAAATTCAATTTGTAAATACAGATTTTGTCAAATTTGAGATGGTACAGCTCATTAGTCAAATTTTACTGTGTAAAGTAATCGTCGAAGATTTTGACCTACTGTAGCACGACCATCTAAAAGATCTTGAAGGTTCTGTTGTATTCCTTGATGCAAATCTCGATATTTCTACTGTCGCTTCGTCACTGGCATATGCTGGTTAATTTCCTGTACAACTATTTTATAATATTCTGCCACTTCCCGCAGAATAGCTAATAATTCGTAAAAATTAAGATGGTTCTTTCCAAGTTTCCTGTTTAAACGATTATGCCATCACTCCACACTCTTGGTAGTTCTTTTTGATTTTATTAATACAAATTTCCACTTCGATTTTGGCAATGTTGTGTTCATACGTATGGTCACTGTTTTAAGTATTGTTGATATCTGCGACTTGGTTGTAATATTTCCAGGGCACTTACGCGTATAGTAGGTCCAGCTTTTGTTTTGGTTCTAGTAAACTTCGTTATATTAGCTTATACCCACCCTGCATACAGAATTATCGGTTTCCCTCGTTTCGATTTAACAACTTCAAACTCTATTTTTAAACTGTACTGAACACTGACTTCACCCTTATTAACTCACTGAACGCTTACAATAATCTAAGTCAGTGTAAGATAGTAGAGGGTTGGGTTGGCTGTTTACCTGCGTCGACAAAACGGGAAGGGTCATAGCCAATTAGCCTTGAGTAGACGGAACGGGAATAAATCAAGTAAAATTACGTAGTCGACAAAACGGGAATCGACGAAACGGAATGTACCTGTTAAAAGCGGGTTGTTAAATTGCCACGGGGGCCGCTAGTGTTGGCCAGAGGGAGAGGACCCCGTCGTCTACCTGGGCTAATGATCGGTCCTTTTGTTGAACAATTACAGGGGAAGCTGTTTTGACTACTATTGCTACTAAACAAATAAAGAATAAATAAAACATTTGGCAATTTTTATATACTCCTTGGGTGTTCATTATCTAATGTACCGGATTTATGTTACTTAATATATATGTTTTATATACCGCAGTCTTTGGCTTAAAACAAACGAAGGTTCCACTTATTATTAATATTTTTTTCTTTTTTAAAATAGTTCTTGTACAACATAAACTTTTACATCTAACGTGGACATAGCACTGATGCCAATATTTACGACTAGGATCAAATACAACTCGGCCATAACACATTATTAATATATTTTTGTGAGCTAAAATGATCTCTCTTTTAATAGGATTTTTTAAGTAAACCCACAAATTGGCTGGAATTAGTAGGCAAAATTCTATCTCAATTCAGTTCTATCTACAGCGCCTGCCAATACAAAAATATGTTATCACCATTTTCAAATAATTTCCTTGTTACGTGTCGCAAAGCAGCAATCAAAATTCTACCTTCCTCCAAGCGACTAAGTGTTGCCACTCTATAGAGAATTCCTTCAGACCGTGTAAACAAGATTCCCTTTCGAGAATGTTTAGTCCTGTTTCTAGCCCTGTATAAGGACTGGCCGTCGAAAGGAGCGGAGTGAACCATTTTCGAGACTTTATTATTATTTGTTTGAATTGTCTCATTCGCATAGCCATATCAAATAGATATATTATAAATATAATGCATTATAAATATGATATGAATTAAATAAAATTATAAATTATAGTAAATATATCAGTCTGTTTTCCACCTCTTTCTATGCAAAGAGAACGGCATTTCAGAAGTATTAGATAGAAACTGACTCTTAAAAATATGACTCGCTAAAAGCCTCCTGTATTCCCACATTTTCCTTGCATCTACAAGAAAATTGTGAATAATATAATTTCTAAAATGTTTGTCTCGAAGTAGAAGAACTAGATAGCGGAATAGGCGCTCGAAAGGATAGTTGGGTCCAAAAGTAGAGAAAGTCATGGGAGTGCAACAAATCAGGCTTTTGTATCTGGAATTACTCCCTAAGAGGTTGATATTTGTACATCCTCCACCAATAAATGCTTTAAAGGGATGACATTCTGTGTCATCAAAATTGTTCGTGTGCTACCTTATGCTAATGTATACTCTCTGGTAGTATGTATTAGGTAATAGGCGATAAAATTCACTTATTTATGTTGGTACTTAGATCTGTTGTATGGGTTCTCCCTGGCAACGAATTCAGCTTCATTTGTTGATTACTGTTAATTTCTCGCAAGAAGTTGAAGCTTTTGAGTTAATATTTATTGATTTAATCCTGATATTCTTGGTAATAATGTTGGCCGTCTTCTTTGGGAGGCTGGTACGCCTGTTATACGTGCGCCTTCCAGATAGGAGGACGACATCCTGTTGTATGTCCACAGCAACATCATCCGAATCGTTTCGAAGAGAATAGGTTACGTGAATGATGCTAGAGAACTATGCACCGTGAGTCGGCAGGAGGTGTGCGAGGTTCTGTTCTTGTCTGAAGACATCTACAACGGGCATCAGTTGTACGACACCAAGGGATAATCTGCCATCTCTGAAAGATTAGACCCGGTCACCAAAGGCATCAACTATGTGTGGATACAGGACAACTGGCTCAAAAGAAATGTATCACATCTTCTCTGTACCTTTCAGGTTCTGAATTGAAATTGTTAGTAAAATGTGACACTGGTCTCAAATAAATTTCAGGTGTTGTTTTTTTTTTTTTAATTAAACCTAGCATCGGTACATTTCATCGGTCATCAGTAATACGACACCAAGGGATCCTTTGCCATCTCTGCAAGATGAGAACACGGTCACCAAATGCATCAACTACGTGTGGATACAGGAACTGGCTCAAAAGAAATGTATCACATCTTCTCTGTACCTTTCAGGTTCTGAACTGAAATTGTTAATAAAATGTGACACTGGTCTCAAATAAATTTCAAGTTTTTTTTAACCTAGCATTGGTAAACTTCATAACAAAGAGAACTTTAATTACTTCTTTTAAAACTCCTTACTGCCTGAATTATTCTAACTTACAATTAAAAACAAATTATAATTAATGTGAGGTTGAACTGACCTCATTTTAATTAAAATTAAAAAGCTGCTTTGTGCCAAAGCGCCAAAATATATTTTAACATCTTACTGTATTGCAATCGTTTTCGTCCTAGTCGACCCATTTTAGGTTCTTATTTAAAAGTTCTGACAGACAAATAATACCATAAATAAATAAAATCAGGAAATAGCTGCTTTATGCAAATTGCCTACACTAGGCATTAAGGGGCCAAATATGTGATACATTGCGGATCCTTATTTTGTTTGCCCACTTTTATTTATTGTCATGGCTATTCTGTAAAATTTTTGTTTAAAACGTTGCTTTTCTACCCACTAAGTTAATAAACGCAAGCATACAGAAGGATGAAGTCGATAGTGTAGTGTTAAAAGGTCCATTCCCATTTCGTCGATTCACTAAACCGTTCTTCACACTTTATACAGATTTAGGTCTGTCGGAATAACAGATCTCAAATTTACTGTTTGTTTGAAATTCACAAGCTCTTACGATGGTGTATTTAAAAACGTTATCAACAGTTTTGTCTCGTCATATTAAATGACAAATATTCATAAATTCAATCTGTAAATACAGATTTTTTCATATTTGAGATGGTACAGCTCATTAGTCAAATTTTACTATGTAAAGCAAACGTTGAAGATTTTGACGTACTGTAGCACGACAATTTAAGCGATCTTGAAGGTTCTATCGCTTCGGCATTGGCACATGCAGATTTTTGGCACACATGTTTATATACAGCAGGCACTATACCATTACATTTGCTGGTGCATAGCGGTATTAGTACAGTGATAGTTCCCTTGTTGGAATCATCACCTTGGGGAAATCCAAATTTTGTATCTTTCATCTTTTAACCCTGCAATGAGATTAAAAATTCTAATTGTCTTTAACTTTTAACGGTTGTAAATTTAAAAAAGCCTATTTCCTGGAAGAAAAATAAGAAAAAATACTTCACATCTTACGGCAACAGCAATAAGTCTACGAGAGAGAACTGTTAAATCCAGTATAGGTACATTCACCTTTTTTAACTCACTAATGGAGTATACTCTCAATTTGTTGAAAGTAACCATGTGTATGTGTTAATTCCTTCCCCAACTAATATAGCAGTTCTGAAATAAATGGCAGAACTATGCTTGAGAATTGGAGATATTAACTCTTCCGTTCGACGTTCTAACCAACACAAAAATATGTATAAAATAAAGAATATTTGTTACTAAACAAAAATATTCATAACAAAAGCAAACTGAAAGGTAAATTCGCATATGTACACCAGTATCATCATTATCCTGTGTTTGAAAATGATTTAACTTTCTTTTTTCAGCTTTCTTTCAGAACACGTCATGAGAGTGACATTTTTCAGCTTTTCCACTTTGTGCCCTATTAACTCCTCTCTGGGAATATTAATTAAGGTCAGTAGAGCCAACTAAACCCCTTACTACAAACTAAGGTATAATATATACATAATAATTTTAACAACAATCGCTTGGCAGTTCTTTAGTGAAAACTTCTAATAGGCACATACACAAACAGAGAGAGAGAGAGAGAGAGAGAGAGAGAGAGAGAGAGAGAGAGAGATCGTGAAATACAATATAATAAAACACCTAAAGAAGTCTTGATAAGCATGGAGAGAGACATTAGACTGAACGCATGGCAACTACAATGGACCGCATCAAGGAAAGGAGCCATCACCAAATTGTTCCCATCCGTGAGAAATAGACTAAAACAAGAACTACCCATTTGCCGAGTTTACAACAATTGTCACAGGACATGGAAAGCTCCGTTCATACCGCCATCGATTTGCTTTACTAGATAGCCCAGTATGCAAATGTCAAGAGGACCAAACAGTAGACCACATAATATTCCGATGTCCAATCATAAACAAATAAAGAACCGAAATGATCAGGAAAATAAAAAGCAGACAATGCGCGTGGCCCATTACCAAATAGGAACTTATTAACACACATCTAAAATGTTTCATCAAATTTGTTAAATCAATAAACTTCACAGATATAGAGTAGGCAAATGAAGCATAAAAATTCAATAAAAGTGCTAATTAATTGCAACTACTTTAATAAGAATATTGTAAAATATTGTAGGAAACATTTCAATACAAATACAAGATATGTAAAATCGTTGTAAAATTATTGTAAAAGTTATATATAAAGTTATATATATATATATATATATATATATATATATATATATATAATGCATGCCAGGTTAATAAAACACACACACACACACACACACACACACACACACACACACACACACACACACACACACACACACACACAGGTTACTCAGTGTATTCGTATTCCATGATCATTTTCTATTGGCGGTCGCCCTGATGAGTGGCATTAGGATGTAGCTGTCAAACAATGTGGTTTAAGGAAAAAATGCCCAGCTTGACAAGTAGGGCCAGGTCTAGTCCATTTATATATGAGACTAACATCCAAACTAAGGTGTTCACAGCAATAAAGCGGAACTAGATCATACCAAGTGATTTACTTCACCCGGTGAATATATTCTAGTGTCTCTGATTGGTTTAATTTGGATATGAATTTATTTCTGGATCTAGAAAGTTGTATAAAGTCTTTGAAGACTTATTTCATAATTCAAGTACAGATGACTATGTGATGAGTTCCTTATCTCTCGAATGCCCTCAAGGACCATTCTGTAGCCCAAGGCTGTAGAACATTCTGTTCGATGACTTTCTACAACAATATTTACCAAATGGCTGTAATATTATTACTTAAACAGATGATGCTCGCCTACTTGTCTGACCATATGATATAGATAAAATTACTGAATTGTGAATATGGCCTCGAATAATTTGTCCTGCTGGAAATTAGACAATAAATTACATTTTAACCCCTCCAAGTAAGGGTATTACTGGCTACACTACGAAGAAGTGTAGAAATAAATGGAAGCTTAATTTTTTTGTTCTAATTTACGTCCTCCAACGTTAAGTCATATCGGACGGTGAATGAAAGGGGTGAAATGATGCTCAAATGAGTCCAGGGTCCATGGATCTTAGAGTTACCCGACATTCGTCTTTCAGGATAAGGGAAAAATCCCGAAAAACCTTATCCAGGTAGCTCGCCCTGGCCGAGATTCGAACTCGGGACCCTTTAAACGCCAGGCAAAGCTTAAAGATGAATGTCAAGTCAAAACACATTATTTGTTAAAACCCTCAATTATTTATATGTAACTTATACGTAAAAAGGTTAGGTTTAAACCTCATATATAATATTTAACCTCCATAGGCTTAAATTCATCAGCCATTTTTCCATGGTAAGTAGGCCAATTTGAGGTTTAAATTCTGAGGTAATGAAAATTATTTAAATCGGAGCTCTCAAACTATTATTAATTATTATTATTATTATTATTATTATTATTATTATTATTATTATTATTATTATTATTATTATTATTATTATTATTATTATTATTATTATTATTATTATTATTATTATTATTATTATTATTATTATTATTATTATTATTATTATTATTATTATTATTATTATTATTATTATTATTATTATTATTATTATTATTATTATTATTATTATTATTATTATTATTATTATTATTATTATTATTATTATTATTATTATTATTATTATTATTATTATTATTATTATTATTACTATTACTACTACTACTATTACATTACTATTACTATTACTATTACTATTATTATTATTATTATTATTATTATTATTATTATTATTATTATTATTATTATTATTATTATTATTATTATTATTATTATTATTATTATTATTATTATTATTATTATTATTATTATTATTATTAACCTCAAAAATGTATTTCCTAGAAATCATAATATGAGTTTTAGAGCACGAAATAAAAGTACACGATAGAGAAACTAAATGAGAAAATTAGTTTTAGAGAGAATGCCACAAAAATAGCACAGCAAGAAAAATGCGGGCCACTATGTCCTGTTCTTTCAGTCTTAACGATCAAATTACCCTATCAACCATTTAAGGGAAGCGGCAAGAGTGAAATGGTAAAAAATGTCATTTTTCATTTTCGTTACAGTTCAATTCTCTGATATTTTCAGAACAAGAATATATACCTATAGTGTTATGTTTTACATACAATGCTTGTATATTTAAATACGCTTTAAAGATATGGGCGTATTTCATTTAAATAGGAACATGGCATGTTTCAAGAGCTTTTCCTCGGAAACGATTTTTTTTTTCATATATATATATTCTTAGGAACAATAAGACTCAGAGGTTTAAAATGTTGTATACCTTTATGTGTAAAATTACATATATTTACCTAGAATTATGACGAAATAACTCACCATTTGAATATGGTAGCCACATATTTTTGGGAAAAAAGGTGTAAATTTTACATCTTCATTTTTCTTTATATTGAAGAAGTTATTGTATCAAATCCATTAGAGATACTTATATAGTTCTAAGTCAATATCATAACTGACATATTAGTCTCAAGTGTAAAAAGTTTTAGTATTGTGCTATTTATAGTTATTTTCATTTTGGGGCAACAATATAAACTATTTTTTTCAAAAACAATTCTTCTGTTTTGTGTATTTATTAAACATATTTTTAAACAGACATTATAAAAGCTAGGATAGTGAAATTTGCCATGGATATTTCCCATAGCTAGATATATGTGTTTGATTTTTTTTCAAAGGAATTCACTTAGTAATAGTTGAAAAACAGAAAATTACTTTGTCCAAGATATACCTGATTAAGCTTGACACTTCCCGCTTCCCTTAAGTTAGCTCTATCTCGTCTACCGTTTCATATTTTGGAAACGACAAAGGGCATCCCAGCAACAAAAGCTACTATAATAATCCTTTTCTAGAATTAGTTTATAAACACTTCCATTTAATGTCCCATCGAGAAAGTGTAGCAATTCTAGTTGGCAGTAATTTACTCAATTTCTAAGATAGTTAATTTGTTTCTCGTGTGCACTATGTCCCAAGAACAAGCCCTCCTCTGCCCATCCGTAGCAGGAATATAAAGAAAGAAGTCAATCAATTCACCATACAAATGAAGGAGGTACTTGTTCGCCCCGGCGACTGAGTGTTCGTAGAAGCCAAACACTTACAGGCAGTGCTCGAGTGCGTTATATGCAATTTGCTCCTGTATATCGCAAATATTGAACAGTGGGGAAGCAGAACGCAAGGAGGGGAGATGTAAGTGGGTAGAGAGGGAGAGAGCAAACTCTTGAGCAAACATCGCATAAAAGATCACAAACATGCTGCTGCGTTGAGTTGATTACCTTAACTCTGAAGATCCTACTGCATTGAATCTAGGGCGGTTTGTTGCAATATCCAGACCTAGATTGCCCGCCTCGGAAGCGTGGTGGTAGCATGTCTGCCTTAGGTTCAAGAGGTCCCGAGTTCGAATCTCGGTCAGGGTGAGTTACCTGGATAAGGTTTTTTCCGGAGTTTTCCCTTATCCTGAAAAGACGAATGTTGTTAACTCTAAACTCTATGGACCCCAGGCTCATTTGAGCATCATTTCACCCATTCCATTCATCGTCCGATATGACTTAACGTTGGAGGACGTAAACTACAAAAAAAAGGACCCAGATTTGTACACTCTGGAACAGAAAACACCATAGTTTAGTATTTGCCAGGACAAAGTTCTCATCCTATGACACGCGAGTCGCTTTTCCTAAGGGAGGGAAAATAAATGCATTTATATAAAAGCCGAAGCAAAATGTTGGTTCTTTGAAATATTCTACATGTCATTTAATCTTCATCGACGTGAATCAGATACAGTTGTAACGGTTGTTTTGGTTTAGGCCCCGAGAGTATTTAAATATATGGTTTAAGAATCAACATAGACATGTTAGAATACAGATCGTGGTCTTCAATCATCGCAGTTGTAGCAGAATAAAAATCCCGCTACACATGGCGCCCAAAGAAGGCTGGCCCCGTAGCTCAGTCGGTAGAGCACCTGCCTGCCGTGCTAGGGGTCCCGGTTTCGATTCCCGGAGGTGGGGTTGGGGATTTTTGCCGGCCCTCGTAGCCATGGTCGTTAGAGCGTATGTCTCTAGCGTTCCACCGTGTAGAGGGTCGCGGGTTCGGGTCCCGCCTTGGGCATGAGTGTTTATGTGTATAGTGTATTTGTGTGAAACTACAGAAAACAGATAGGAAAATAAACGGAAACAATAAAAAAACGGTTAAATAAGGAAAAGAAATATATATATTAAATTCATAAATTTATATAAAAATAAACAAAATAAGAAAAAGCCGGGAACGAATAGACTGTTGCTGTCTGGCGAGAGGGAGGGTCACACACGGGTGCAGCTAAACGTGTTTACGTCAGCATACGTGTTGCCTAGTGATACGTCTTGTTTGTGTTCTTCGAATACTGATAGTAATAGTAGTCTCGTTGTATATTGACACTACTACATACGACAGAAATAATAATGGACGACTTGTTAGCTTTGTTGAACGTGATATCATTCGACCAAATGCATATGAAATTCATGAGTGGATTTTCGACACACTAAAATTGGATGAAACTGACGTCACAGGTTTGCAGGTAAATGGAATTTCTAGACAAATTTTTATTAAATGAACAACGCCAGAGCTCGTCACCAGATTACTGACACAGTCAAATGGGGAAGCTAGTTTTGTACTGTCAAATGGGCAATGAAATAATGTGTAGTGTTTAACGCCCGCTTTTACTACATGCGGCACCGCAGGCGATGACACTGATGATACCTACATGAGATGAAGATTGAGCACCGGTGGAATGAGATGGCGGGGGAAACCGGAGGTCCCGGAGAAAACCCGCCCCAGCGGCGTGTTGTCCACCACAAATCTCACTTTGCGGTCGCCTGGAATCGAACCCGGGCCGCCTTGGTGAGAGTTAAGCGGTCTAACCACTGAGCCACGGCACGGCCAGTCAAATGGGCAGCGCACTAAGGTGATTATTGATGTAGCTTGATTTGGACGATGGGTGGTGAAAGTGTACAATTTACCCTTGAATTTCGACAGTAGGAAATTGATGGTAGCTTTGGAGCCATACGGTGCTGTGTTACAGGTGAAGGAAGATGTTTGAAATGAAACATTTCGCCATAAGGTTTCTAATGGTGTTCGTTCCGTTACTATGCTCCTAAAAAGCATATTCCTTCGTTTTTGAATATTGATGGTTACTCCGCATTAGTGAGTTACCCCGACCAACCCCTCACTTGTGCCATTTGTCATGCTGCGCATCATTTACGTAATCAGTGTCCCAACAGATTCGTTCCTAGAACACCGACTACTGCTTCGGAGGCTGCTACATGGGCCAGGCTGGTAACGGGGAATTTGCCAACACCACGAATACCGCTGACCTCACGGGAACAGACAATTAATAATGACTGCCAATTACCGACCCAAAGCACAGAGCAGGAGGAAGGTGAACAGACAATTTTGGCAACAGACTTTCCACCCCTCAGACAGTCCGAAGAAGATAAGTGTAGTCCGGAAATATCTGCTGTAACTTTGGAACACTCTGCGCCAGTGTCGACTGTAGTGTCTACAACCAGTGTGAAGTCACCTCTGATTACCAAGGCGATAGGGGAGGAATGTACAGTGCCCGAGCTGGAGAACGAAGAAACTGTGGAGGTCCAACTGCAAGTCATAGATCCTGCTTCACCTACAACTGACATACCACAGTCTCCAACAATTTCGGAAGAGGAAATGGACTCTGAGGATTTAGTATGTGAGCGTGAATTGGAGTCCAGGGGTACGTTACGTAGTGGCAGAGTGAGTCGACGTGACCCGCGATTGGAAAAACGAAAAAAGACTACAACAGTGCGTAAGGCTAAAAAGTCTCATACATATGTGGAACAGTGATTGGATGGTTGAGTACGTGGTGAAACACAGCTTCCTTCAGTGTTCCTCCTTATGGTAGTGATTCTTCGGACATTTGCGACGGTGAATATAAATTGTTTACGTAGTAGGTCTAAACAAGTCTTGGTACGGGATTTTACATTTGATCACGACCTTGATTTTTTGTTTTTGCAAGAGAACAATGAACTCCACTTAAACTTTTTTGGCCCGAGGTATAATTTTGTTTCCAATGTGGGTGAGGAGCAACGGGGCACCGCCATAGTTTATCGCTCGTCTCTGGGGGTACAGTTGACAGAAAAACATGAGAGTGGCCGAATTACTTCCTTAATAACGGATCTATTACTAGTTAACGTATATTTACCTTCAGGTTCCATCAGACGTAAGGAAAGGGAAAACTTTCTTGCCAAAGGGTTGCCTTTCTTTTTGCGCCATCGGCACCACAAATTGATTTTCGGAGGCGATTTTAATTGTGTGCTTAGTGCAAAAGACCAAACTGGACATTAGCTACCGTCCCCTATGTTAGACCGTATTTGTAAATCCTTGGAGCTGCAGGATGCCTAGGAAAATCTCTATGACACCTATGTTGAATATACCTTTCACCGAAATATTACGGATTCCAGAATCGACAGAATTTATTTTAGTACAACCATAAAGCAGCATATCCGCAGCGTGAGAGTGCGACCTGTAGCTTTTAGTGACCACTATTCGCTGATTATGACGCTGGTGCATACCACCCGGACACCGACAATGGGCAGAAGTTATTGGAAATTAAACAGTGAGCTTCTCCAGGATGAGTCAATCCGAGAAAGTTTCGGCTATCGTGGACGAGGTTGCAGCGTACTGCTCAAAGCAGGACTCCCAGTTTGCTACAACAGTGGTTATATACGTTCAAACCTCCTATCCGTAATTTTTGTAAAGGTGAAGGTATTGAGAGGGTGAAGGTGCGACGTCAAATGTTGAATTATTACTATGACCTGCTAAATGACTTGTATCAGCAACAGTGTGATGGCCGAAACGTGACGCAACATATTGCTGCCGTCCGAAAAAGCTTTGTTGTTTACATGAGGAACTTTGCCGGGGAGCACAGATACGGGTGGGCGACCGCTCTGTGCAGGACAAGGAGAGAACTTCCCTGTATCATTTAGCGTCCGAAAAGCACTCAGGGACACAAAAATATCTTTCCAAGTTACGTTCGTCGGGAGGAAACTTACTGCTGACCTCACGAGAAATCTTAACGGAGATTCAGGACGTATTTACCCACAGATTTACTGCAGTGGATGTCAACAGAGCAGCACAGGAATATGTCCACACGCTAATTGAACCACTTGTAACGCCAGAGATGAATGTGGCCTTGACTGAGAACATAAGGGAAGAATAATTGTGCACGGCATTAACGTCGGCCAGTATGACTTCTGCACCCGGACCCGACGGAATTGGGTACCAGTTCTACCGCGACAATTGGAGTATAGTGAAAGATACTTTGCTTGGTGTAATGTTGGAATTACAGCGAGGTCCGGGAATCATATCTGGATTTACTGAAGGCGTCATTGTGCTCATTGCCAAACACGCGGCAGCCCTAGATGTGAACGACTATCGCCCAATCACGCTTTTAAATGCAGATTAAAAATTATATACCAAGATTATCGCCAACAGGATGAAGAGATGCCTGCCTGACATTATTGGGAAAGGACAGACCTGTGGGATCCCAGATAGGACGATTACGCATATTTAATGACGTTGCGAGATATCATTATTGAATGCGAGCGCACACCTGATGAACCGGTATCAATCTTGGCGTTGGATTTGACTACAGCATTTGACAGAATTCATCACGGTTATCTATGGGGTGTGTTACGACGCTTTGAACTCTCTCCCTCATTTTTGAATGTCCTACAACTGCTCTATGCATCGGCATAGTCCAGAATCCAAGTAAATGAATTTTTTACGCAGTCAATGCTTATAGAACAGTCCATCCGTCAGGGATGCCCACTGTTGATGATCCTGTATACGACGTGTGCAGAACCCTTGATAAAAGGCATAGTCTCCGTACTCTTCAGGAGAAGAAACCACTTGAATATTGAGAGAGTGCGTATGCGGATGACATTACACTCGTGCTCACGGATTCTGGTGACTTCACAGCAATTGAACCAACGTTATTACAATATCAGAGTGCGTCAGGGGCTTTGATCAATTACAGTAAATCGCATCTACTGACCTTGAATAACTGGACGATGGAGGACGCTCGGTTTACACATCAGCCGAAATTAAGGTCCTAGGTCTGTTTCTAACACCCGGCCTGGAGGACTTGATCGCAGTAAACTGGAGAAGAATTGTTAACCACTGCATATATACATTGACCTCACAGTTGACGAGGAATTTGAATTTTGTGCAGAAAATTTATCATGTGAATACCTTTGTGCTGGCGAAGCTGTGGTACGTGGCACAGGTGCTTTCGATGCCTCATCAGTTCTCACAACGATTAGAACGGGCAATAGGCTACTACATTTGGAAGAATCAGTACTACAAGATTGCCCGCCCACAGTTGCGGAGGGACATAAATAGTGGCGGATGGAATTTGGTGGATGTGCAAGTGAAGTGTCGTGCCCTGTTATTGCGTTCTATCCTGACAGCCATCAATGGCCAAGGTAGCTAACAGGATATACAGTTCAGCAAAAAAGTGATTGGCGCACATATGGTAGCTCCTGCAGCCTTTCGGCAGGTGCGAAGGGATTATGAGAGAGATTTTGCCTTTAATTGCAAGGACAACAACGACGTTAACATCCAAAATCATATATAAGGAATTAGTAAAGGATTTCTTGGCAGTATCAGCGATTGTTCTCAAATATCCAAATACTCCCTGTAAAAATATATGGAAACTCTTCGGCTATCGTTTTGTACCATTGGACTGGAAAGTAACTTTGTATCAGTTTGTAAACAAAATCATTCCCACGGAAGCTAAGAAACATAAACACAGTATAGTGCCTGCGTCGTGGTGTAAACATTGTGGAGACGTAGATAAGCAACTCCATAGAATAACCAGCTGCGGAAATGGTACGTGACATCTGGAAATGGACCAAGAAGGAGACGGGACACATGATTAGGATAACGTCTGAGAATTCTGTAAGCTCAGTTTTGTTAGCTTGGAACTTCCAGAAGGGAGCAACAGAGCACCCACAGATAAGGTTGACTTTTGGTTTCTAACATTACTACCTTAGTTTCAAGCAACCGACTTTATTAGAGTTTAAATCATGGCTAAAGGCTCAAAGATACAGGATGAGACGATACCCAAACATATGGAACCTCCTGAATAAGCATTTGGACTTTAATTTATGAGACTTATAAAGACGAAAAATCAGAGCCCATCCTTCTTCCTTATCTCACTCAGCACATAAATAAACTTATTTCCTTTCTCAAAAAAAAAAGTGGATTGCGATAGTATTTGTCTGTACGCTAATTAAAATACTATTCGTGGACAATTACAAAGAACACTCACACAAATATATTTAAAAAATACCAAGGTATGTGTAATTATATTATTTTATAACAGTTAATCAATTTAATAAATATTATGTAAAATTCTCAAAAATATTTGCAGCTAGCGCATACTGTATACTTTCATTGTATATCAGCTAAAATCAATTTAATAAAACACTCTGTAACGGTAAAAAAAAAGACTGAAAAGAACCAAGCCGTTGGAGTTATTGTATTAAAATCAGTGTGATGAAGCTGTTGTAATAGAATTTCTCATAGGAGTAATATCTAATAAATGTGATAATATACAACGAAGACTAAAATATTAGAGAAGTTTAAAACTTAGTTGTAGTTGTTGTAGTAATAAAAATTAAAAAAAAAAGTTATGTGAAAAGAAACAGGTAGGTAATGTGGAAGAATTTAAGATAGGTTGGTAGGAAATTCTTATCACTATAAAGAAAACTTATCGGTTGATTGGTTATGAAGGAAACTGCAACAAATACGTCGGAAGTATATATAAATATTTCTCTCGGAAATGCTTATACATTAATGGAAAACAATTATAAATGATTATAGAACATGTTTCTTACCTTCGACGACGATGGTTTTAACTTCTTTTTCTTAATTTATCCTTTAATCAAGCACTTGCAAAAATCAGTGAAATATGTCAACACACAAACATATTTATTAAAATAATAAAATACATGCTGGTTTAAAATTATTTCTAAAATAACTACATCAAATAAGCTTAGCAAAGGAAAAACGGTGTAAAAATGTACAGTCCTTAAATTAAAATGCTGAAGAACAGATTATCACCTTGGCATTACAGATTGATAACCTATAAAATAATAGCCAAAAAATAAAGCAAATGCAAAAGATATGTTAGTGGGATATACAAAATGGACATGTTTATAAAAAAAAAAATAGGAGCGAAAGAAGGATACTGCATCGTGTAAGGAGAAACACGAATGGGAGTAAGAGAAGAATAGTTGTGGACGGAAGAACACGAATAGGAGCGAAAGGAAGACACCACGCCATGCAAGAAGAGAACCGATTGTGGAGGACAGAAGAAAGAAGAAATAAGAGAGAAGAAAGGAGATGACTGAGTACAAACTGACAATAGAAATAAGAAAAGCTATAAAATGTAATGTATCAGAGCTGATGTTATTAAGAAATAGAAAAATAGTTACAAAAGTGAAAGGTAGAAAAGATCTAAGAAATAATAGTAAAGCTGTAGAGGAAGAAGTAGAAAGACTCACAAACAGAGAAGAAGTAGGAATGGGTAAAGAAAATGAGTCAACGATGGAAATGCTAAAGTAGATTATAAGTGAAATGAGTAATATGAATGCCAAAACAATATGGAAGCTAGTTTCAAACAAGATGTGAGTAATAGAATGAACAATATGGACGCTAAAATAGATAAGAATACAAATAATTTAAGACAGCAGATGAGAAGGAATTCAAATAGTTTCAAGGCTAGATGAACACAAAAACTAAGACAGGAATTTGCACAAAGTGCAAACGATTTAGAATCAAAATTGAGTAAGAGGGCAAATAAAATGGAGGTTAGTATAACACAGAATTTAACACAAAGTATAAGAGACTATTATGCTAGTGTATCTCAGAAGGTAAACCAAAATATTGCTAATAATAATATGGTACAAGAATCAGAATCAAGTGATAAAGTATGTAGGGGAGATAAAGAAATATTAATACAGAGTTTAGGTCAGAATAACGATGAATATGATAAGGCAAATAAAGAATCACAGAATTGCGGGTAATATAATATAGGAGAAGTAACTGGTGAGATAGTAATCACATATAAATAATGTAAATGAAACTGTAAATGTACTAAAACATAAAAATGAAACAGATGTTCAGTTACCAAGCAATGAGTGTAGTAATGCCGATGGTTATTACAAGATGTATGTTGTAGGTTCAAACAATCAGTATTGCAATGTGAATTGTAACGTATAGGTACACGAAATGTTCTCAAAAACACATAAATGATCAAGTTCACATTGGACACACATATCACACAACACGAAAATGAATTTGCTAAATTTGGAACAAAGAAATAACCACAACACAAACTTACCTCAAAACAACGTCAAGTTAGTTTTGCATACACAAAAATAGGACGGAGTTACCAACTTCTGGATGCTCGCAACGCTCAGGTTAGCCAATAGAGTAAAATTTATCACGCTAAAGGTTAAAAAGTCACAAGCGCGAAAAATTAAATTGTAGCAAATTTCACGTTTGATACAGGAAAACTTCAAAAATTAATCATATGGGCGAACCATTCAACATAAAACACAAAACAAAGAGTTCTTTTGTACATAAATTGTATATAACTGCTAAAATTTAGTTTTAAAAATGTTCTTTTTCTAATGTGTTATTTTTTCATTGTGATTAATTTAAAAATTGTGATTATAATGATACTTTTATTCACATTTGGGGTGGGGCACACCCCCACATGAAATCACAGGAATGTATTTTTAAAAAATCAGATGCAATCAAGTGACAGTGAAACTGAAAGTGATGCATGACTTAAGTTTTTATTTCCGGATACTGTGTCATTCTAATCTCCGGGGTTGGTACAAATATTGCAGTATTATAGAAAATATAATAAATAACATCCCAAATACCACAACGAGATTCACACCCATTGAGTTAATGACTGGACAACCTCCTGGACCATTAATAATAAAAAGTTCCTACAACTTTGGAAACAAATATGTCCTCAATAAATGAAGAAGAGAGATGTGCAGAAGAATTTAGAAGAATGAGGGGGGAAAGCAGAAAAGATATTGAAGAAAGTGCACATTCGCTGAAAGTTCAGAGTAATATGATGTATACCTGGAACAAGCTCTTCCTAATGGTCATATGAGACTGTCAGGCTAGATCACTATTTATTGTTGATCATGCTCATAGACCTCCCAAAGGTTCATCGGGCCAAAGCAGCAATAACCTTTCAAAGAAACACTAACGATAAGTAGGTATTCCTGTCCATCAGAGTCCAGAAATTCCTTAAAGTTCTGAGACATATTTCTTGTAGATTTAAAGTCATTATTACTAATTCAACTGGCTTACAATTTCCCAAAATTGCACATATCCTACTTCCAAATTCAGTAACGTCAACTAAAACGAATGGATTACTGATAAACGGAATCACTGGTTCAAAACGCTGGTTTTTTCAATGCTGAGTAGGCCAGCTACTGAAATATAAAATACGCTAACGTTATTTTTCTTCCAAGTTCTTCCATTATCAATGGCGTACCGCTTTCCTTCTCCATGTTGTGCTGTGTGTGGTAACACCATGTAATACGAGTAATACCTTTTGTTCTGATAATAAATGCAGCTTCATTTGGGGCTAATGTATCCTAAGCCGAAGTACATTTCTTTCAGTGTGTTAGTTATAGATAGTGATAAGTTGCTCACATTATCGAGTGAGATAGATCCGTGGTAACCTGTGAGAAGCGAATAAAGAGGTCCCGGTTTTGATTTGACTTTGGTTGTTTCAGTTTCCTCGTGTCTGTAGGTGAATATTGGGGTGGTTCCTCTTCTTCCACGGCCTTCCTGCCTCTCATGTGTGGTTTCCATAATTTCCTTAATCGTGACGATGTCCGGCATGTTGCGGCTGGACGGTGGAAGTGCACTTCTGGTGCCATCGAACTGCCTCCGGTTGTTCTGGGGATTGTGAGTGAACTGGACGTCGGATACGTTCCAACTCGACACCGTCGTCACCCTTCGTGTCTTTCCCCTCATACCTCTTTCCAGGGGAGTCACGTTATAAACTCAAAGGGCCACTCGGCCTAGGTCGGTCTCGCTAGCGAGGCCCCATCCGTAGTGTGTACTGTTTTTATCATGTTGCAAACTTAATTTTACCATCAAAATGCACATATATGTGTAGGCTAAGAGACAAATACGAGTATTTTGAAGCTGGTGCAATGTGTAATCTTCAGTCGAATTAATGTTTCCGATGCATTCGTCTGTACGCGTTTATAATATGTAACTTATTTAAATGTTGAACATAATGTCATTCTTTAAAATATAAATTCCTATATTTGAGAGCGTAGAACGAATAATAAGGATCTTGTACTTTATACTTCCCAACTTGAGAAACAAAAGAGTACTGCTTTAGAGTAAAACTCCAGTGTTGCCACTTGCATTACAAGCTATCTCTTTCCCACTTTTAAAAGAAAAATCAAGTCAATGGAGTCTTAAAAAGTTGTTTTTGTGTTTATTTCCAATAGCTCTCCTCTCGTCTACAGGCTTTTGTTTCTCTTTCCAGAAAAAAAGAGAGGGAAAAAAAATCTGGTTCAATCTGGAGCAAAGAAGGGATTTTATATCTGTAACGGACTTCTGTTCCCTCCCCGTCCCCTTGCCATTGTGTTTTAGCTCCAGAATATCCCTGGGGAAGGCAGGGAAGCGAGTACCAGATTGGAGGCTGATCGACTTCTTTTGTCTATCTCCTCTGTTTAAAAAGAAAGAGCAGAGGGGGAGGCGTACATACAAGAACAAATGAAGCTCGAGTTTAATTGAATGCGCCACCGCAATACCACAAGCACCTGGATGCACTAAGATAAGTAAACGTCCATATCTATTCTGTATTTTTCGAAATCTCTTCAGCTATGCACATTTGCAAAACAGTCATAAGAAAATGCACAAAGAAGCGTTGTTGGAAAATACAAAATTATTTAAAACTTTGAAACAATTAAGTAATATATACATATTAGTTATGGCAGACACGGTTTCCATTTTATAGGGATCCAATTTAGCTACAAGTGAGAGTGAGGTGAATACTTCTCGTTATAACAGCAAAGCTGCTGCAACAAACTGTCAACGGATACCATACACCAAAAAAAAAAAAAAATTGAGCAAAGAATATTTTTACTTTATTATTTACACAGGGAAAGCATTGCATTTCATTCAACAATTCAATGCCATATTTCACCAGAAGTATATGTTTCTAGGCTCCTCGAATCCAAAACTAGGGGAAAAATATCGTTTAGGAAAGAAACACGTGTGTGTATTATATGCATCTTACTGCCGTAGAAGGATCTCATTAAATAAGAAAATATTGTATTCATTGAAATACTTTCTGATTTAACACTTGTTAGACATTCCTTTTTATTATACTGATCGCCAATCAAGAAAGCGATTGACATTTCGTCCGGAGAGAGAGGCAACGTTGCCGCTTATTGCTGCCACGTGGAGAGTGCGATAGCAATACGCGTGCGAGGGTGATTCAGTTGCGACTGCAATGGGTATTTTATTATTATTGCTATTATTAATTATTTATAATGTTGTACACAAAGACAATAGTACAGTCGTGGATCTACATTGCAGACGCTAGAACATGCAAGAACACATCAATGTAAAGATCGTGACAAAATAGGCATACCTGTGAAATTATGATGCTTATTGAAGTGGGAAAATGCTGCTTACATAATTTTTCCCGGGAGTTTCTAATTTATACCCCAGTGTCTAACTTTCTTCATTAAAATACTTTTCTTTCCCAGTCTTAACTTTAATGCCTTTACTGGTACCTACGCACGTGAAGTCCTATCAATCACCTTAGAGAATGGAATACTAGACTCCCCTTTCAATTTCTCCTCTTCGAAGTATTCTCTCACAGAGAATATTATTTCCCGTGTATGTCCTTTAATTGGAATACCTTTACCAAATATAGTTTTATTTGGTTCCCGAGCACGTTCGCGTTTTTGCTTGTCACTATACTTAGACATAATTAAACATTCATTAAACGCAATTGCAAACGATCACAACACGCGTTCAGATACACGGACTTGGGCACACGTAAACCAAGGCAAATTGCCACAAATAAAATGCAAAGTAACTTGCCAGTACAGGATCTCTAACTTGGAGAGCATTCTGTTTATGCAGCGTTATCAGAAGGTAAATAGAAACCTAGGTATTGTATTTCCTGCAGCATTTGCGTAATTCGCTCGCCCGGGCCATGCTAAGCACGTGTTAGAATATCGGCAACCAAGGTTTAGCGCCTAACATTGTCATGGAAACGTCTCGACTCTAATTGGTCATTTTAATCGTTACTATGACAACCGTTATGAGGTACTCATCCCCTACCATTTATTTAGACCGTTATTCCATGTGGTTACTGTCAATCACATTCTAGTTTGGCGACCAGTATAGTTTTAATTTTCAAATGTTCATATTTTTTCTCAAGCTTTCATTAGTTTCATGTTTCGGTAAACTTTAATTTTTCAGCTATTTAATTAATGTTATACAAAATCATTGTAATCACGATTTTCATATCTACAGCTGCTAAGGAAAATTGTAATTGTATAATTCATATTTTGCAAGCGAAGCGCATTTTATGAAAAGTTTATTAAAATTTCATAGTTCTATTAGTGAAATAATCTAAGAATTATTATTAGATATCTGGACCCTCTCATGATGATGGCTGGTGGTCTCACTTTAGTATTAAAATATAGTCTGTATAATTAGTTTGTTCAGAAAATAGGTAAATTTATTTAAACTGAAACCATAAAAAAGACATCAACTCAGCTCAAAGCAAAATAAACTATAAGTAAGAAATAATCAACTAATTTCCGGCATATAAGTATATTTATTTCTTCGGACAATAAATTTTCTGACTTATCTTCATTTTTCCTGTACACTATATTTAGTTATTTACTCTGAGCACCAAGCGGAATGACTCAGGCGGTTTGGTCTGTGGCCCGGGTTAGATTCCCATGGCGGATCTACCTGACCCATGTTTTTCTTTTTGGGGGGGGGGGTTTCTGGGTTGCCAGGCGAATGCTGCGTAGGTTAATTAAATCCCCCGAATTTCCTGTCCCTTCATTTCATCTCCATTAACATTTCAAACCTGGTGGTCTCTTTCAGGGTAGAAGTGTCGGTGGGAGTCTCGGCGCTGCTCCTAGTAAACACTTCCTCCTCCAGCCCTCTGGTTATCTGTCTTCTCGCCTCATCCTTCCACCCGGGGAGCCTCGCTTGTGACTTCGGCACAATAGATCGTCTGGTCGACGTACCGAATCTCCTCCGTGACATTCTATCCTACCCTATTTACTCTGATAAAAACTTAAGGTATAGGAAACTGACTGAAGTAACTGATATGCGGGGTTTACGGAAAGTTACATTTTGGGAAACTAATACAAAATGGGTTTTTGAGTCTGGTGCCTACTTGTCAAAATCAAATGTATATATGTTTATTAACAGTACCACGTTTTCTATGGATGCAAACTGAAAATTTCCATGTAATACGAGGGCTGTTCAATAAAGAATGATCACGAATTTTTTACGGTCATAATTTTTTTGCACTAAAATTCAAACTTATATTCTGTTAGCTTAATGTGAAACAAATACGCCGTAGTAGTTTCGTTGTTGGTACTCCTGGTCCCGGCCTGTGCTTACCAGGTAAGTTCAGACATGTTCAGTATCGCCTACCGCTGCAATGGAGGTAACAGGCAGTTAAAGTTGATGTTAGAGGAAGATCCGGAGTTTCTTTCGAACGTAATCACTGTTGATGAAACTTGGCTACATCATTTTGATCCTGAGAGCAAACAGCAAAGCTCAATGTGGAAACCTCCTTCATCACCAACCCCTCAAAAAGCAAAACTGGTTGCTTCTGGTGGGAAAGTTATGGTCATCGCATTCTTTGATGTTCATGGAATAGTTTATCAGAAAGTTGTACCTGCACACACATCAGTAACTGGACAATACTACAGGGATGTCCTGAAAACATTGCAAGTCCATATCAGACGCAAAATACCACATTTCCATGAAGCACTCTGGATGCTGCACCGCGATAATGCGCGACTGCATATTGCCAATGTTGTTGCTGAATATCTTGCTAATGTAAAGTAAGGTGCATCCCTTTACCCTCCCTATAGTCCAGATTTAGCCTCATGTGACTTTTTCTATTCCCTAACTTGAAGAAACGCCTTTGAGGGAGGCATTATCCATCATCGGAAGCAGTGATGAAGGCTACGGAGGCGATTTTGAAGGATCTCTCAAAAAATGGTTTCCAGCATGTCTTTAAAGACCGGCAGAAACGCTGGGACAAGTGCATCGCATTCAGGGGAGACTATTTTGAGAAGGACCATCAAAATTATGAGGATGAGTAAAAGGTACGTTGTCAAAAAAAAAAAATGTGATCATTCTTTTTTGAACAGCCCTCGTACATTAAAAGAAATTGTCCTAATTTTCATTTTCTTAAAAAAGGGGGACTCATGATTTGAATTAAAACATTGCCTCTTTGAGATGTTAGCATACGAAATTCTTTGATCATCCTGAACATTCCATAACAGCCTGTAAAGTGCCGTTCTTTCTCGCTCAATATTAAAGCAAAAGGGGGAGAGAGAAAACATTTTTCTACGCGATAAAAAATTATCTAAGTGTGCACTTTATGTAATATTTTGTAAAGACTTTGCTTTTTTCAAAATTGCATGCTTAATTTTTCCCAGTTAGAGGTTTACTTTGCACATAAGCTAATTTAATATGATTGAAAACTTAGATTTAATTTCCACATAGATTCGATAATTAAAATCTGACTCACTAAAAACAGTGGAATATTTTATTACCCTTGAAAGAGAAGCAATTATTTTATCGTAAACCAAAGAGGGTAGAAGAGCTAAATTTTTATATGAAGAAAGTAATAAAAGAAGCAATTGCGAATTAGTGTTGAATGTTGAATGCAGAATGTATTATCTTTGATTTTATAGAAATTTCAAGATCGTACATGTTACAAGCAAAAAGTTTAATGTCCTTCTTGCTAATGCGTCAATTACTTTTGTTTCATGGGCACTTTGAAAACAAGAAGTTACATTAGAACATTAGAAGATTTACGTTAGAAAATTGATATTGATTAGTGAGTGGAACCCCATGCCACCTCTGCGTTGGGCGACGTGTTCACGAACATATACAGAAACGTAGCACAGCACTGCTTTCAAACAGTCTCCGTTTGTAAAACAATTTTAGTGAAGCGTATCAACAAAGTTGTGATGCTAAAGAAACATTGCTGCTTATTAATTATCTATATTAATTAGCAATTCTGAATAAATTCTTTGTCGAATCTTGCATGCGAACTTGTTAACCCACTGTTGTATTATACCGTATATTTCAGATCTGCTCCTAAGTTCAGAACCATCTATCTGTCTAGCATATTTAAACTTCTATTAATTGGAGTAATAACAAACTATAAGTTTGGAGTAATACTATATTGGAGTAATAACACTCTATAAGTACGAGGGTTTTGAATTCCGCTAAAGGAAGTCTTCTCAGCGAAAGGTGTTCATAACGATTGTGCAAAAATAAGTAACTATAGTTTTAAACTATTAAAACTATTAAAAATATAAGTTTTTATGAGATTCTAAATAAAATTAAAGTAATTATGAAGGAAATAAGAATTCACCCGACCCTGTCAGAATTCCAACCTGGAATCTTCTGATCCGTAGTCAGACGCGTTATCCGTTGTGCCACTGGGCCACAGACATTAATGGGAGGAAACAGGGTGTATGAAACCCATTTTATGTGCTTTTGTTTTTATCATTTTTATATGTAATGATTATATTAATGAGTATTATTGCTGCAATTAAATTTAAAATTATCTAAACTGAATGTCAGACTTGTATAATCAGACTAAGGTATATGAACACGAAAGACGACGCTCACGTCGTTTACTTTTTAAGTGGCTTGCAATTACAGTAAAACCATAGTTTTCTCATAACTATTCTAACCTAAACTAGCCTTTGATTAAGTGTGAAACCTTCTCCAAAACAAATAATTGAGTTCTGGCCTCTTCCTGTTTAGAGCTGATATGTCGTGTGGCATTTCATTTGATTTTTTTTTTTTTTTTTTTTTTTTTTTGTAATCTACGTCCTCCAACGTTAAGTCGTATCGTACGATGAATGAAATGAGTGAAATGATGCTCAAATGAGTCCGGTGTCCATAGAGCTTAGAGTTACCCAACATTCGTCTTCAGAATAAGGGAAAACCTGGGAAAAACCTTATCCAGGTAACTCACCCTGACCGAGATTCGAACTCGGGACCTCTTGAACGTGAGGCAGACATGCTACCACCACGCTACCGAGGCGGGCATTTCATTTGAATTTCAGCTAATAACAGCATATGTTTTTATTAAGACTTCGTCATAAATCATTATTGACATAATCCAGGCCTTCCAGTTTCTTGAGATAATGGCATTAATTACTATATCCTCTAATCAGTTTCTGGAAATAGCATTTAGCTGTACAATACCATACAGCGTTTTTCTCTCATTTTATAAAGCGTAAAGGTTAGAGGAGTATTTATAATAAAAATGTTTTAAAAAACGAAATCCACAAAATGTTATTTTTCAATTGTTTAAATCATTCTGATCTTTTCGTAAACTCATCAAATTATTCCGAAAATTTTGTTTATTTGATATTTTACTTTCTCTATTTACAGTACTTACGGCAGACCCAAGAAATATTAAATATAAAAGAATTTCTGTAGAGGCACCGCCTCTGCAGTGTGGTCAACCTTGAAAAACAGTCCAGCAAAATAACTGTAAGATAAGCGAAGATATCACAAGTAACGTTGCATCCTATGAAAACATTCCTTAGCTTTGCCCACGCCAGCTCAATTGCATTCAGATCATAGTTATACGGAGGTAGACGAATAATATTGTGTCCCCTTTCGAGAGCCATAACATCCACAAATGTTCATACAAATATAAATTATTTTCAAGTAAATGCTGATGTACATTACCACCACACCCGTAACAAGGATAAACTGGCAATTCGAGTGCACCAAACGAGCCTTTATCAAGGAAGCTATCACTACAAAGGGATGATGTTATATAATAAATTTCCAAATTCATTTAAACAAGCTGCATCATTAAAACACTTTAAGAATAAGGTTAAGAAATTTTTGCATGCACACTGTTTTTATACGGCTAATGAATTTTTAGAACTATAACCATGTAAATGAGCACTGGGTGCATAGTACATTCACAAACCTGTAATATTCATATTATGACATTTCTTCAGGGACATATTTAAGGGCGGTCCAGGGGTTACGGACGCCCCCAAATGAATTATCATTTCAAACTTTTAATAAATAGTTGAATTAAAACTTAGGTCAAAATCGAAAAAGTTTATTCAAGCTTCTCATCTTAACGTCTCTATTCACTGTCAGGCAGACATGAAATTATTTAAGAGATAAACGAAAAGTTACTGCACAGCAGCTGTAGAACTCGTTAAAATACACAAATAATGTCAACTACAATAATGTATTGCAAATTTATCCAATTCCAATATATTATAATTTGTTGATTAGAATTCCCAGATACTTATATGGTATGTAGTTTTTAATTTCTAACTTCCTATTCCCTTTTTCATCAAGGAGTACTAACACTTCAAATGCATCAATTTTTGGTTCGCTTTTTAAATATCTGGTTACTGCTTACATCACTTTATCCCAGGTATAAGAACAAAAAATGTGTAATGTGCAAGGCCTTTCTACAGACTTTATCCAAAGAAACAAGACAAAAACAAACTTTTGTAACAACAATTTGTAGAAGCTTGAGCGGAGAAAGTCATATGAATATAACATATTACATGTGTTTTTTTACTAACATGATAAAAACACATCCCTGATTAGTTATTAAAAGTAAATAATTCAGCGTATACCCCCCGGAAATTGACTTCTAAATACGTACCTGGTTATCATCTGATATGACAAAATGAGGATCAGCATTGGAATCGTCAAAAATATTGTCGTACTCCTCGTCGTTTCCATTTTCCACATCCCCTGTATCCAGTGATTGAGTTGGAACAAAATATTTACAGTAACTCACCTTATTAATTCAGCAATTTCCAAATGGACTCGCACTGGATGTCAAAATCAACGGCCTACGCAGCTATGACTTGATATATGTTGTATAAAATAGAACTTGGATTCACAGAGATTCACACAAACATGAGCAGTGGAAGAAAGTCGTTGTGCCAATACCAGTGTAGCCAACCTTAGAGAACCAGAAAACCGCCCAAGAGTGTAAAAACGACCATATTTTATGAACATAAAACGGCAAGGTTCGATATTAGTCAGCTAGAATTCGCCCATGACGTTTCAGCGCTATGTGTAGATTACAATGTTCTTGCTGAATGCAAAAATGTTACGTCATTCTAAAGAGGAAAAATATTTTCCGGAACGGCGTTCCGGCCCGTTCCGGTCCAACTAAACCACTGCATGTATCCCGTAATTTCTCTTGAATCCAAGCATCAAAATTTGGATCAGCTGCACACATCTTACTCCTCTTTGAAAGTCCCTCCATACTTTATAGCTAAAAATAATGGAAATTTACCCACATAACAAAATGCCATAAAATAAAAAAAGACATAAAAACCAAAAACAAAATATGAAGTAATTAGAAACTTGCGAACGTACCTAATTATTACACTAATAAGGAACACGCACTGAAAATGTTGCAACTTCTAAATGACACCTTATCGCTTCAGTGACTAGAAAGAAACTGATGCGTCCGATATAACTTAAAGTTGGATGACGTAATTCACAACACACTCACACTCACACACACAAACAAAAAATAAAACCGCACACCTCTCTAAACAATTTGGTACTTTATCGCAACGCTGACAGTCAAACTGTTTATTGACACCCCACACTGCTGTAAACACTACTTTATCGTAACGTTGCCAGAGTCAAACTGATAGTTGATTTGAACTTGGCAAGCATTAAGACGAAGATAACGAGAAAGTAAAACCACAGAGACACATATTCCAACTTTAAAATGACTAATAATTCTGAGAGATCTTGTTTCGGGTTAAGGGTTGAACACAATTCTTTACAGAGGTAACTGATTACATTAGATTAACCTAATACTGTATTCTATTTTTTGTGTGATTACTAGAGCCTGGATTTGCAAGCACAGTCAAATGGTGAAATAAGCAAGCATATAGACAGGAAAAGTTAATCAAATAGCCACCAAAATAAGCAAATAAAAATAAAAATGCTATCATAAACTATTGTTTTGTAGAATTCTTACCTTACGTAAGCTTGTTACGGTACACGAGGGAGGTTATCTTGAGATTATCTGAGTGAAGCTCCAATGTTTGTCAGTGAACAATCTCTTATACAGTGAAAAGGATCTCTCAGTCGCATGACTTTTTGTTTTGTTTTGTATTTTACGTCCTCCAACCAGGAACGTAATTAAGGGGGGATCCAGGTGGTCCAAACCCCCCCAAATGAATTATCGTTTCAAACTTTTAATAAATAGTTGAAATAAAACTTAGTTCAAAAGAAATCGAAAACGTTTATTCAAGCTTCTCTTGTTAATGTCTCATTCACTGTCAGGCAAACATGAAGTTATTTAAGAGATAAACCAAAAGTTGCTGCACAGCATCTGTAGACTCGTTAAAATACACAAATAATGTCAATTACAATAATGTATTGCAAAGTTAAGCAATTCCGATATATTATAATTTGTTGATTAGAATTCCCAGATATTTACTTAACGATATGTACATTTTTAACTTCTAAGTTTCTATTCCCTTTTTCATTCAAAGAGAACTAATACTTCAAATGCATTAATCAGTGGTTCGCCTTTTAAATATCTGATTACTGCTTATATCACTTTATCCCAGGTATAAGAACAAAAAATGTGCAATGTGCAAGGCCTTTCTGCAGACTTTATCCAAAGAAACAAGACAAAAACAAACTTTTCTAAGAGGAATTTGTAGAAGCTTGGGTGGAGAAAGTCATGTGAATATAACATATTACATGTGTTTTTTTAACTAACATGATAAAAACACATCCCTGATTAGTTATTAAAAGTAAATAATTCAGCGTATATATTTTGGAGGCCCTCCCCCGGAAATTGACTTCTAAATACGTACCTGGTTATCATCTGATATGACAAAATGAGGATCAGCATTGGAATCGTCAGAAATACTGTCGTACTCCTCGTCGTTTCCATTTTCCACATCCCCTGGATCCAGTGATTGAGTTGGAACAAAATATTTACAGTAACTCACCTTATTAATTCAGCAATTTCCAAATGGACTCGCACTGGATGTCAAAATCAACGGCCTACGCAGCTATGACTTGATATATAATGTATAAAATAGAACTTGGATTCACAGAGATTCACACAAACATGAGCAGTGGAAGAAAGTCGTTGTGCCAATACCAGTGTAGCCAACCTTAGAGAACCAGAAAACCGCCCAAGAGTGTAAAAACGACCATATTTTATGAACATAAAACGGCTAGGTTCGATATTAGTCAGCTAGAGTTCGCCCATGACGTTTCAGCGCTATGTGTAGATTACAATGTTCTTGCTGAATGCAAAAATGTTACGTCATTCTAAAGAGGAAAAATATTTTCCGGAACGGCGTTCCGGCCCGTTCCGGTCCAACTAAACCACTGCATGTATCCCGTAATTTCTCTTGAATCCAAGCATCAAAATTTGGATCAGCTGCACACATCTTACTCCTCTTTGAAAGTCCCTCCATACTTTATAGCTAAAAATAATGGAAATTTACCCACATAACAAAATGCCATAAAATAAAAAAAGACATAAAAACCAAAAACAAAATATGAAGTAATTAGAAACTTGCGAACGTACCTAATTATTACACTAATAAGGAACACGCAATGAAAATGTTGCAACTTCTAAATGACACCTTATCCCTTCAGTGACTAGAAAGAAACTGATGCGTCCGATATAACTTAAAGTTGGATGACGTAATCCACAACACACTCACACTCACACACACAAACAAAAAATGAAACCGCACACCTCTCTAAACAATTAGGTACTTTATCGCAACACTGTCTCAGTCAAACTGATTGTTGAAACAGCACACCGCTCTAAACAATATAGGTACTTTATCGCAACAATGACTCAGTCAAACTGATTGTTGAAACCACACACCGCTCTAAACAATATAGGTACTTTATCGCAACGCCTCGTTTCCTGTTTGATGAAGAATTTTTAAAATAAAAACTGTTCATCTATAAAGAAACTCTACATATAATTGTCTTACTGGTAACAACGCCACTATATCCTTATTTTTGGACAAGACTGATGTTATCATAGAAGTTTGAATAGTAGTAGCCAATGATAGATCAGAATTCTTTGCCAACTTGATTGGCTTTATATGTCATTTTAGATTTTACATATATTTCGTCTAACAACGGACCAACAAGTGTCTCATGAGATTGAAGAGCATTACACTTGATTTGTTGACATGTGTTAAGTGACTCATTTACATCACAACTAATGTTAGACAAACTGAATGTTGAGATATGAGGGATGTGGCAGCACAGAAATTTGCAACTTTCTAAGAAACTTGCATGCAGCAGGAAAAGAAAAGAGTAGTGGAAAAAGAAAACGGTCTGGTGAAAACTAATTACTCACTAATAGGTAAAGCTGTTCACTAATAAAATTGAAGCCTAGTCTTATCTTGCTATCAGCACAATTTTGAATACTTTCATTGAACAGTCTGAATTTGTTTGTTCTTATCATTAATACTTGTATCCTTTTATTTTAAGGTTATTAATTATAGTTAGTAAGTTTTATAACTAAGCGTACGTTTTGCATACAAGGTCCGACCCTAAAATAGCAACAGATTGCTTGGCGTCAATGTTCATATCATCATAAATTACTTTGACGCAGACACTTTGTTCAAATACTAGGATCTTCTTAAGAGAAGGACACTTGTTAAATAATACTTTTAAATAATAAACTTTATCAGTATGTCTTTGTAGTATCCAGTCTGAGAATCCAGACCTAAGCTTCGACCATTGTTCACATTATCATCTAAACTTGAGATATTATCTCTTAACCAAACAGAATACTTTTGGTTTTCACGTTCAATGTGGTTTTTCTTTCCTTCTTTGCTCAGGATCACTGCGAGGAACAGTAGCATCTGAAGATCGTTATTTAGGTACATTTGGAAATACTGATGGCACAGCATCATTATTCAATTCAAGTCTTTTGCATGGTACCACCAATTCAGTACCTAAAAGAAAGTTTACCGGTACCAGTATATGTAAACTAACCTATATAGTTGCATACATAATGTTTAGCTTAGGCCTAATTTTAATTTATATAACATTTCACATAATGTGGTTAACATGTAATATTAAAACTTTAGCTTGCGATAATCCAACACAACATTGCAGAGCTAAATTATAATAATGTAGCCGCCATATACTTACTCCAATAATATCCTATTTAATTTTTCGGCTGTGTTACAACGCGCCCTTCTATTTCACTATGGCGGTGGTAGAGATTTCAGCAAAAAATCGCGTTTGAGCTTTTAAAAGTCTAACAAACTTAGTAAAAATATCACCAATAGTTCACACTATTCTCGCTTAACGAATGCTTGTTATTTATATTCATAACATAAAACTGTTTGGGTTTTACAGTGTAACCAACTTTCTCTCAACACTCCCCATAAACACAGGGCAGTTTTATTTAATTATTTGCTAACATTTGCTTCTCATATTAGAAGCATTTGATTTATTAGTATAATATCAGTTTCATAGCATACTTTTGAAAATTTGTAGAAAACAATGGTTGGTAAATATGTCACTCACATTGTTCTCAGATGTCACATATTTTGTATCAAAAGTTTGTAATTTTCATCCTTGACAAAAAATTACTTTCCCTCAATGTGTCTAGTTGACTTAATTTTACCGGTTTTAACCAGATTTATTGTACTCTGATTGTCAATATACATTGTATCTTTCACTTTCTCACCTATAAGCTCCTTCAACAAATTTATCAGATACTTAAGTTCCTTAAAGCATTCACAAGCAGCGATGAGCTCAGCCTCTGTTGTAGATTGCGCTATAACAGTTTTTCGTCTAGAAAGTCACGAAATTGGTATTGCATTAAACATTATGACAGAACCTGAAGTGCTCCCTTTTTTAAAGTCTTTTCCTTCGTTGTGATATCCCCTGCATAATCTGAGTCACAACATGCCACTAACTCAAAACTTCGTTAGAATTATTATCATCGTTGTAGAGAACAGCAGCATTAGTTGTACGCTTTAGATATATGAGGGTTCTCTTGACGTTCACATAGTCTTGTTTCTTTGGATTTTCCATTGACCTACTTTCGTAATTCACTGAAAAACTGAAATCAGTTCGTGTCTTGCAGGACAGATATATAAGACTTCCAATTTCTTCTCTGCATTTGAACTTGAAGTTCTTTTTAGGGCTTTCATCATCTTCATTTTTTTCATCCACCTTGATATCAGGAGTAATTGGTGTCTTCATTGATTTTGAATTTTCCATGCTATATCCCAGTATGTGGTTTGCATATTTTTCCTGAGAGATAACGATCCCTTTATCAGGCTTGACTATGTCCATACCTAAGTATGCTTTTGGTTCTTTTTCGATTGTTATTTCAAATTTTTTCTTCAGTTTATCTTGCAGTTGTTTGATCTTTTCTTTTTCCTTTCCAATGATTATTCCATCATCAACATATACTGCCAAATATAGAGCTCCATCTTGAGATTTGAAGATACACTGGTCTGTTTTTAATTTAATCATATTTAATTCTTTGAGTGATGCAGTAAATTTCTTATTCCATTGACATGGTGCTTGTCGAAGCGCATACAAGGATTTTTGCAATAGAAGATTTTTCCTGACTGATAGAAACCTTCTGGTACTTGCATGTAGATTGGTTCTTCTCAGTCACCGTTAAGAAAGGCTGTATTCACATCTAGGGTTTGAATGTCCCTGTTTTTCTTGGATGCTAAGGCAAACAGTCTCAAGGAGGTGGTGTTCACCAAAGGAGTAAAAATATTTGCATAGTCTATATTTTTATAGTTTCGAGAGCATCCTCTTGCTACTAATCTAGCCTTAAATTTTCCATTTTCCTTTCCTCTAAATACCCATTTGCTTGTAAGGACATATTTTCCTTGTTCTACATCTTCATCAACATAAGTCCACGTTTCATTCTTCATCTACAGCTTCATCATAGGTCAAGAGTACTTCATCTTCACACGTGTCGAGATCCATGATGTAGTCTTTAAAGGTCATAGGTATTCTCTTTTCTTTAATTGGTCTTTTATTATCTTGGTTTTGATATTCTTGTTCTTGTTTTTCATTTTCTTGTTCTTGGTTTTCATTTCCTTGTTCTTGGTTTTCATTCTCTTGTTCTTGGTTTTGATTTTCTTGTTCTTGGTTTTCATTCTCTTGATTTTCTTCAGATAATTCAATGTTGATTTCTTCACCTGGTTTGTATTCAGAGGAAGGAAAGAATGTGTTTGTAAATATAACATCTCTGCTTACATAAAACCTTTTCATTTTCATTCCACAAGCGGTAACCGTTTGGAGCATAACCTACAATCATAGCTTCTTCACTTCTGCTATCTAATTTCTTCAGAGATTTTAACACTTTTGCATTTACCTTCTGTCCGAAAATTTGTAAGTGTGTGAGTCATACCTTTGGTTGGACTTCGATTTGTGAGATAGGCTGCAGTTTGCACTGTATCTCCCCACAGGTGTTTTATACATTTAGCATCAAAGATAAGTGCTCTGACCTTATTTATTAATTTCAGGTTTAAAAGTTTACTTTTTCCATTTAGTTGAGGTGTATGAGGGATGTTTACATCCAATAAAATACCATTTTCATGACACCTTGTGTTGAGTAGTTCATTTTTAAATTCTCCACCATTGTCACACCTTATTCTGCAGGCTTTCACATTAAAATGCCTTTCTCCTTCTTTTAAAAATCGTTTGATGCACGGAAAAGCTTCATTTGCTGTTTTTGTTTCTAGAAGATACACCTTGCGGAAATTACGGTTATCATCCAGTAATGTGATGACATAATTCTTCTTATGTGTTGGGGGATCTATTGGTCCACAGATGTCAGTGTGTATAATTTCGAGGGGACAACTGGCTCTTTCTCTCACTGTTTTAAAAGGCAGGCCTGGTTGTTTAGCATTTGCACAAATAGCATAATTTGCAGTCTTGCTTTTATCAGTCTTGAAATATACTCCATTACACAGTTCGGGGATCTTCATTAGCTGATTATAACTGAGGCGGCCTAGTTTCCTGTGCAATTCTTCTAATTCTGTTGTTTCTTTTTCAGAAATCAAAGCATTTTCAGAGTTTTCTTCAAGTTCACATCATAAAGTCCATTTTCTGTTTTTTCTCCCGGTATTACAACACAGTCCTTTTGTATTTTTATTTTGTTTTTTAGGATGTATACTTTTTATCATCAAAGTACACTGTGCCATTGCTTTTTGTCACATAATTTACTGATAACATATTTCCTGTCAAATAAGGCACATAATACACTTCATGTAATGAACAGTTATCAAGCTCTACAGTTCCAAACCCTTTTATTGACATGGATTGTCCTTTCTTTCCAATTTTAACATTGTCTGAGTATTATTTTATATCTGATAGACTATCTTCTTCTTTAGTCAACATTTTATTGCATCCACTATTAACCACCATATTAAAAACTTCGTCTGATCCTGATTCTTTTTTTGACTCACTGTGATGAGCAAAGAATGCAATTTTACTTGTTTTGATTTGTTGATCACGGCATACATATACTATTCTTCACATATCTGTTCTTATTTAATTATTTCTGTTACTCTTTAAAAAAAAACAGTCTTCTGGTTTGTGATTTAATTTCTTGCAGTGTACACAAGCTTTACCTTTAAGGAAACAATCTTGTTCATCATGATTGGTTTTCTTGCAAATTACGCAAGCCCTTTTCTTACATTGTTTCCTTTTCTACTTTGAAAGATACTGGCAATTCTTATTTAAATTTTAGCTTGTCTTCCTCCAACGATAATCTTGACATAAGATTTTCAATGGTTTTGTCCTTTTGTGATGTAGAATCTCATGCACTGTTTAGGTGCTTGGAATTTTAAGGTAACATGGTCAATATTTTTGAGATGAACTTAGTTTCTGAAATTTCTTCATTTATAGCTTTTAGCTTAAAACCAAGTTTTCAACTTGACTATTGTTTATATGAAAATCTTTGCTTTTTATGAAATTTTTAATTGTAAAATTCCTTAAGTAGCAGGCACTGTTCTTGATCTGTATCTTTCTTGTAGATGCAAAAAAGTGTGTCATACACATCTTCTGCACTCTCAGGTCATTAGATGTACCTTCACTGTATTATCCACCACTCTTAGGATCACATGTTGGGCTGTATCATCCTTTGCTTTCCACTTGCCTTTCTTTCCTTCTTCACTTCCACATGACGCGAGTAGCGTTGATCCATCTATGATATCCATCAGTTGCTTTGCTTGGAATAGAATTTTAACCTCAAAATGCCACATAAATACTAGCAAGGTCATCACTTCCGACTTTATTTTCAGACGCCATGGTTTCGTTTGTATCTGTTTCTTCGTGTTTCTCTTGCGAGCACTTTATTTTACCGCTGTATTTACACTGTTCTTAGTTTTTGTTTTACTATTTAATTTAGCTCCAGCATGTTCTGGGCCCATAACCTGTTTTAAAATGTTGTAAAATGTTGTGGAATTGTTAATAACGTTCTAAATTACTCATTTTCTCCGTCCAAGATAATTCCTCATCTTCCCCATAGTCTGGAAGTATGAATGAGAGTGCGAATGTATGCGTGATAAAACCCAACGAATACGAGTTAACACCTTCGATATGTTCCAAAGGAGAACGGCCGCCGATATGACTCTTGCAGTTAAAGGTCGGTTATAAATGTAACAGAAAATACTCATTAACACTATTTATTCACACATTAAGGAATACATACACATTGCTAATTATTTTGATAACAAAAATTGTCTGGGTTTAACAGTGTAACCAGCTTTCTCTCAGAACGGACGTGAATGAAATGGGTGAAATGATGGTCAAATGAGCTCAAGGTCCATAGAGCTTGGAGTTGCCTGGCGTTCATCTTTGAGGATAAGGGTAAACCCCGGAAAATCTTATCCTGATAACTCACCCTGACCAGATTCGAACTCGGGACATCTTGCATGTGAGGCAGAGGAATTTTAATGGGTCTCTTAATCTTAACATGTTATTATACAGCTAAAAGTAAACACATTTGCACAGTTATCGAATTAAATTTGATATATTAACAGCTCCGTTCGATCTATCAGTCCCACTCGCACTAACTAATACACAGACTCTATGATGTGGAGTATCGGGGTTTGGCGATTTCTCATAAAACTTTTCATATTTATAACCTGGCTTCCATGAATTTCTTTTGCATCATTTACAAGCACCTGCACATTTTGCAAACTTCCAGTCAGTTTTTTTACTTCTCAGCAAAGTTAATTTTTATGGCCTTCTAGTCCCCAGCTTCACTTACTCTAAAACTTGTCTGTGCTTGAAACTTACATGGGACATACCGGGTATTGCAGCACATTTTATAATTAGATTGACATCGCAAATGTGGTGTTCGAAGGACCAATTCCTTCACTGGCTGGAGTAGTATTCGTTGTTACCCCGCTCCGTTCATTAAGACTCGATTCATATCTAACTTAAGTCATTCATAGACATCAGAGTATCTTCCCCAATTGGAGTAAGTTACATGATAGGAGTTGGTTCCACTTTACTGCTGTAAACACCTTAGTTGAGATGTCAGTCGAATTAGGTATAAAATGCGCTATAGTAGTAGCTTCTGAGGTCACGTTGCTCATTCCTGAATTTGCATAGTGTAATGGATGATAAAGTGTGGATTACTATAGGTATAACAGATTTTTTGGCAGACGTTTTATGGAAAGTCATGTAAATCGATTAAATCTGCTAATAGTTATCGAACCAGGGCCCTGCGGCACTGGAGGAGGTAGCAGCCAACCGCAATATCCATAACAATACAGATGTCAACCGTACATGGTGATAGGCGAAGTGAATCCCATTAGAATCACAATGGTCCTCCGACTCTTTTCATATGTCATTTTGTTGGGTTGGAATATGTTGATTTTGTAGTTACCTTGGCTCCTCCCCACACTTTATCCCGTCATGTCGGGAGCGTTTGAAGCAGAGGAGTCCAGCTGAGAAACAGTTTCTTCTCCGACAGGAGACAACTGGCTCCCAGTAGCAGCCGCACCGTGTTATCGCACGCGACTGTCACTCAACGGATCCTGGGCTCGAGTCCCGTTATGTAATGCTCTTTTTTCATCTTCGTTTGACGTGCCGATCTCAGTTGTTAATCTCCACAGTAGCTCAAATGTCCTCATGAACCACAAAGAGAAGCTTTGAGAACTTTCTTTAGCTTGCTTCTTTTCGTAAGCAGAATTAAAGCATTAGTCTACACATTTGATGTCCAACGTTCTTCGTTAAAATGTTACATGTTAAATCCAAAGAGCTTAAAATTAAAAGCGGCACTTTTAGTTGCAATAATTATTTATTAATCAGCTTTAGCCACTGTTGTACGGTTAGCTTCTTAAACTTCAGTGATGAAATCATTAATTTAAATTACCTCTCCCCGTTCTTTAATAAATTATTCCACATTGACCTAAATCAGTTTTATAATTCATTTGTTTATTGTATCTACTAACTTATAGATGAGCTTGCCTACTGACAGAAGAATGGTATACAATTACTGATTTTTAAATAAAACTTTATATTTGAATATTACAAAAAGGACATTTACCACGAATTAAAACAATTGTATAAAAATTTAGCTATGAAAGTAAATTGTAACATTGATTAAAATGTGCAATAAAAGTAAAATTATAACAATTTAAAAAGAATCATTTGTATAGAAAAGAGGATGATAGCGTAATATTTTACAATGTTTTGTGTAATTGCAGCTTCAATGCTTTTATTACTTTTATATTTCCTCCTCGAGATAATTATAATTATTTCTTGCAGTCCCAAATGTTCCAAATAGCAACTGAAAAATGCCGTGATATTTAAGCAAAAATATGTGGAATGGCTAACTTTCTTGGCCTCCCTATGACATTGTTGCAAGTTCTGGAAACGCTCCGTAACCAGGGGAAGACTTCGGTCGGAAAAATTGAGTAACTGTTTAAATAATTGCAATGGATTATAATGTTGAACTTTTGTATTTTCTTTTTGGTTCCATATTACTACAATAACATTAAAACAGCCTAAGATTTACATGATACAACGTTAATATATTAAAAAAATAAGATTTCTTCAAGATATCCCGAGTTCGAATCTCAATCAGGGTGAGTTACCCGGATAAGGTTTGCCCGGGATTTTCCTTATCCTCAAAGACGAATGTTGAGTAACACTGGGCTCATTTGAACATCATTTCAGCCATTTCATTCATCATCCGATATGACTTTACGTTGGAGGAAGTAAATTTAAAAAAAAATCAAGATTGCACATTCTAAAGCCACCAACTGACTTCATTGAAAAGTAAACATCGTATATATAGCACCTATACAATGATCTTCTCGGTTATTGAAAACTGTGGATTCATTAATTTTAATATATCTTAGCAGTTTTATCTTTATATACAATTATTTAGCATGTTTAGCTAACCAACTTGATTACCTGATTTGCTTTAGCCCCCCCCCCTTGAAGGTTATTAGAATACTTTACCATCCAGAAAATCCGTTGCATCATATATAGAGTTAGAATAAAGGTTATTCAGAAGTTTTGACACGGTTTTATTACATACATTCTTCAGTGACTGATAAATGACAAAGGAACACCCAACACAGTATCAATTGTTGCTACTATGCACCTAAAGTACTCATTTTAATTTATTGTTGAAAAACTTTCTGTATAGCTTGTACAATATGGTTTTGCCAACTTACCTATAACTTGTATATGCGGTGTTACCCACCGGTAATGCCAATAGCGTTTATGATATTAGGTCAATGTGTGGTCTTTTTTTTTTTTGGATCCTCTGTTATCTCGTTTTGGTGTAGGATTTGTTAGTATCTGTCAAAACAAAGGATTAGTATGCTGTAGTATGTTGCAGAAAAGAGTTGTGTAGTCTTTTATAGCTCTCTTGGAGGACTGTAGTTACATCCGGAACATTTAAGTCTCTATGGAGAGTGGTGCTACGCATGTACCATGGTGCATCATTTACGATTTGTAAATACCTATTTTGTCTGCTTTGAATTACTTTTATGTGTGTTGATGAAGGAGATCCCCATACTGCAAAAGTATATTGCCATAAAGGTCAAATGAGAGAAGAGTTACCTGATGAAGCATTATATTCCATCCGGAAATACACGTTTTGAAACTCCGTGAATAAAAAAAAAAGCATTTTTACAAGAAGAAAAGGTTTCTGTGTGTGTGTGTGTGTGTGTGTGTGTGTGCGCGCGCGCGCGTGCGTCCGTCTGTGAGAATTATAGCTCAAAAATGAAAAGTTGGATAAATACCAAACTTGATCTTCCAAGGATGCGATAGAACCAGACTTTCAAAGCAATTTTGCCATTCTAAAATCCAACGATTTTGATTTAATTGCCATAGGTTTGAATATTTTCATGGTAAATGAAACAAATCTTGAATTTTATGAAAATAACCTCTGAAGTACTCTTTATTCTGAATGTCTTTTGCATAACTAGTAAACTGTACGCGATGGACATTCATAGTACACAAAAAAATGTAATCTCTTTAAGCACACAATTTATGTCAAATACCTTTTCCGACATATTCCTAGTTATTGGTTTGAATTTCCCAATTCTTATGCTTTCCAGCCCTTGAACAGCCCTTTCAAGTTTTGACTATCTCTTTAAGCTTACTGTATTTCTCTATTTCCATTTTTCTTACACGGAAAAATGTAATAAATCCAATATCTATATAATATCTATCTCAATTAACAGAACTGGATACAACAATAAGCGTTAGGAAGGGGTCAAAATTCGATATCCAGTTTTCAATATGTTTTGAGCCTTCCTGATCTCCAAGCGGTGTGCGCGTGCTTGTAGGAACAAGTATAATTAATAATTCCAAAACAGATGGTCCATTTAATAAGTTCAACGCCTTTCAAGAGTGCGATACGAAGATTTTCAAGAAAATCCTCCTACTATTACATAGAACATCTTATAGAAACTTTAATTTTCCTAAAAATGTCTGTAGCGATTTTGATTATAACGCCAAAGGTTTAATGTATATTTGTTACAAGTGAAATGTATATCTTGGGTTTCCTGGCAATGTCCTCTGAACTAACCTTCATTCAGGATGACTTTTGCATAACTGGTTAACCGTAAGCCGTAGACAAAATTGGATCGGCGGGTATTCGGCACCTTCACAAGACCGGTGGGGCACCCCAGAAGGGAGGATGAGGTGAGAGGAGACACAGGGCTGCCGATCGCTATGAGTCAGTACAGAGGGTGGGGTCCCTACGCTTTACTAGATAAAAACTTCCTGGTGGTCCAGGATAATCGTCATCTCACCTACCATGGCCCCGAAACCGTCACGAGGCCGGTTCGCAGACTGGATGCTGCCTAACCCCCGCACCCCAGAGCAGGGAAGACTCCAGGCAGGCTCGCACAAACGGCATTCTGCCAGCCGCGTTCCTGAAACGGCCCGCTAGGCCGGCTAGGAGACCGGAGTCCGTCCCACCGGAGGACAAAGTGTTCACTAACCGCATATAATCCCGCCTTGCACCACCGAGACTCCCGCCGACACTTCTACCCTGAAAGAAACCACCAGATGATAGATGATATGGAACGATAATGGAGGTGAAATAGAGGGACAGGAAATTCGGGAGATGTAATTAACCTACCCGGCATTCGCCTAACGACCCGGGAAAACCCCCAAAAATCCTATGGATCAGGTAGTCAATTCCGGACCTCCCGAATGCGGGCCACAGACCAAACCGCCTGAGCCAAAATTTTGCTACACAAAAATGTGGAATCTATTAATGCACACAATTTATATCAAACACATATTTTGTGGAGTTAACCATTTCCGAGATATCACTCAGTTTTTCGATGTTTATACTCTTGTGAAATGGGAAGACGTTACTTTCTTTAATCTTGGCCATGCAAAGAGAACAGAATTTCAAAACCAGCACATTGGGACCAACTTTTAAAAGAGTTTACTACCACTCAAGGCTACTGCATTTCGTATTACCATTGTGACTGTAGGAAGTATCGAATAAAAACCACTTCTACAAGTTTTTGTCTCGGTTAATTCGCAGTGGATAGAAAAGTAAGTCTTTTAAAAAAGGTTTGTTAATCAATGAGTAGAATAAAAATAGCTGTTTTTCTTTCTTAGTTAAAAATCAACGCCTACTTCGAAAACATGTCATTTAAGTCCACTGTGTTAGTATTTTTTAATAAAAATATGTGTTTATGTATATAGATATATATTTTTCTTTTTTCCCCTTACTTAAGCGCTTTTTCATTATTTCCGTTTATTTTCTTATCTGTTTTCGTAGTTTCACAAATATTCACTATACACATAAACACCCATGCCCAAGGCGGGACTCGAACCTGAGACCCTCTACGTGGCGAAACACTAGAGACACGCTTTAGCGACCATGGCTACGAGGGCCGGATAATTCAAGTACACGGGCTTGTACATCCTTTTTAATCTTCATTTGTAGGATGACAATAGAAGATGCTTGGATAGGTCCAATTGACTGAAAAATTCAATACCATAGCCGGGATGTGAACCCTGGATCTCTCGGAGCTACCATGGCAACATGCCAGCATGAGATTAAATTCTATGACTCGTATTTTTTCCGGTAAACCACTAGGAGTTCTTATATACATATAAGACAATTATCTTAATGGCGATTTACTGTGCTGTGAGTACTATAATTGCCAGGCTTTATAGTTAAGATCACTATTAGGTTAATAAATAGAAATAATTGTTATTTCAAACTTTCTCCTGGTCGGAGACCAGCTATGGCATTGATTGTTTTTTAAATCTCACTCTACCTGTCCAAACCTTATTCTACACACGGCATGCTTTATATGTAGCTTCTTTCCGTCAGAACGAATTTGGCTCTTCAGTGGTAGAAAGAATTATCAGAATTGTTTGAGTGGCTTTTGAGATTACTCTACATGCACGCCCGCATACACACCCACATGCACACACATACTCACAGACACCGAAACTGCACATTCTGACCGCTACGATTTAAATTTGCAGAACTGTTAGACCATGTTACAGGTAACCATATTGATTTATATTTTGCACGCTAAGTTCTCTTCGCATTAATATTTCTACGAGCAGTGGATTGTCAAAAATTTGATTTGAGATAATTTCCCTTTAAAAGGTACATGTAGAACTATAGCAGGTAGAAGCTCTCGTCGAAGAATTGGCTGACGATTTAGGCATTTGAAAAAGCTCTTTCCACCAAATTAGAATGAGTGATGGAAAATATTTTATCATACACAACTGTTAGATATTTGAAGGTAAGAGCAGGTGAAATAACCTCATACGAAGGCTACCAAATATAAGAGCGAACAAGTATCCTCCCAGAGGATCGAAGTTTGTTTCCCGTTAGGAAGTCACAATTACTCGCTGCCCTCCACAGATTCTTAAATGTAATTGTGGGAGTGTACATGGACTGTTTCAGAACAGAACACAATAAAAAGTACAAGCTACGGGTTACTAATTCCAATAAATTAAATTTTAAGGCTAACTGTAGCGTATTGCAGTTTGTGCTAATTCCAGTTATAAGAACTATTATGAACATTAAGTAAAATTACACATTTTACTGTCTCAGTATAACCTTTCGATAGTGCCGAAAACATGAAACCATTCCGGTTTACAGCATTTCATTGATGATTCAATTAAATCAAATTTATATAGTTGTCTTGTAACCCTGAATTAACCGAGCGGGATGGCCCAGGCGGTTTTGTCTGTAGCCCGTATTAGGGAGGCATGGGTTCAATTCCCATGGGATTTTTTCGGGGGTTTCCGGGGTCCCTAGGCGAATTATGGGTATTTTAATTACATCCCCCAAACTTCCTGTCCCTCCATTTCATCTCCATTATCATTTCATGTCATCTCTCATCTGGTGTTCTCTTTCAGGGTAGTAGTGTCGGCGGGAGTGTCGGTGGTGCATGGCAGGATGCTATGCTTTGAGTGAACCACTTCCTCCTACGGTAGTGCGGTTGCCGGTCTCCGAACCGACTGTTGGGACCGTCTCCGGACCACAGTACGGGGGAATGTCCGTTATCCTGGCCTAGTTGGGAAGGTTTCCATCTAATTAAAATATAGGGACCCTGCCCTCTGCATTGTAATGGTTCCTTAGGCCGGCCGCCCTCTGTCTCCTCTCGCCTCATCCTTCCTCCCGGGGCTGCCCCATTTTGGGGCATAAGGTGGATACAATAGAACAAGACTGGTTGCAGTACCGAATCCCCTCCGAAAAAATAGCCCTGAATTACGTTATTGTCACCCGAACGTCGGAACTCCCTATAGAACCAGCCGGCAGTAGGGCCAGAGGGGAAGCGTTTAGGCCACACCTACCCATTTGTCTCGTGTCACTAACTGAAGGGATGACAAGGTAAACGGCGGGAGTCCTGTACCGTCTCTTTCCCCTCCCACCAGACGTCTCGAAACCTCGGGATAATTGTGAGCGCCGCGAAGTTTCCAGAAACGGCGATCTTCCCTCTTTAAGGCCTGTAGTTGGCGAGTCAGTAGAGTTCTTGGCGAGCAGCCGTGAGGAGCGTCCAGTGAGGGAACGGACTGCGTACGTGCATCGGAGGAGTGTACGTAATTGCGAGAGCAAAGTGGAACAGTAACGGACGAACTGGTGAATTGTAATTGTATGCATTACGTAATTCTGTGTAATCGGCAAGTGTTCCGACTGTAATTCGGTGGAAATTAAGAACATTTTGAGTCTGTGCAATTGGACTTTTAATTTCACGAACCCACAAAGTTACGTTATTTAATTAAATTGACAAACATGCGAGTTTAATACCAGCAAGTACCACTTCTTTCACGTTATTTGGAAAAGGAAAACTTCATTTCTTGATCATTATGTTCTGCAGTCCCTGCCTGGCATAGTGAGCTAGAGCCTAAAGCATGTTAGCTCGTTCCCTGTCATATAATGTTCTAAGTATTATGATAATAATAAATACTGAATGGTCATGGAAACATATAGGTTGTTTTATTAAAGGGGAAGCACTATACTGTAAACCTAAATTTACATATGTAGCCATAAATGGTTATGAAAAACTGTAAACTTTATTTGTGGAACTTAAATCCACTGCACAGGAGTGGGGTTCTTAAGCCTGGGTAAACTTCCAGTGTTCAATTCAGTTCACTGGACTCTGGTCGACGTGCAAGAGCCGTTGAACACTCCAATCCCCTAATGTCTTACTACCACTACTACTACTACTACTACTACTACTACTACTACTACTACTACTACTACTACTACTACTACTACTACTACTACTACTACTACTACTACTACTACTACTACTACCACTACTACTACTACTACCACTGCTACTACTACTACTACTACCACTACTACTACTACTACTACTACTACTACCACCACCACCACCACCAACACCACTACTACGTCGTTCTGTATATGCCCCCATTCTTGCGATAATGCACCATTCCCGGATACATATCGTCGGATAACTCTTTAATAGTTTATCTGGAATAGCAAAATTAGCGGAAGAGTTAACAATAAAGATAACGTGTAGATGAATAATTATGTTACATTGCATTAGATTTCTCATAGACACATTGAGGCACCAAAATTCACCGTAGTACAGGAATTGATATTAGCAAAAATCTACAAGATACTGGATGAAACATGGTTTGTAAATGGAAATACCCAAATATTAATAACTTGAAAACATAAATATACTGTTACAAATCCAAAGTACAAATAAACAGTAAAACAACATAATTACTTTTGCATTGCATTAATTCACCTGAATATTTCCATTCATTTAAATCTCTACACTTTTAAATGTTATATTTACTCATAAAAGGAATATCTCAAGAATAGAAAAGTGATAGGATGGATGATGTTCTCATAAGAGTTGTTGATTTATGTGCAGTATGCGCAATTTATCTTGAGCGTTTGTCTCCCTAGTCCTCACTCGGCTAACTCCAAAAACACAGATGACAACTTAGAAACATGAAATACGCTATACTAAATAGTACACTACACTAGTACACTCTGACATCTAGTGACTGATATGCTAAGCTTTTACGCGCGCTCTTTTTTTTTCTGTGTGCATTTCTTTTGTGCAAGTTTGAGGTTAATTACTACAGCTTAACCAGTTTGTAATTATGGCTGAGGGCACACCAAACTCATCATCATATGTACCTTCCGAGCAACGAACTTCGACTCGGAAACATGCACGTACAGTCGTGCATAGTGATGGCCGCAAAATAATAGCGAAAAGAAAGTTGCGATATAGAAAAGGATAACAACCAGCTAATGTTCCCACTCAGCAAATCAATAGAACGAGCTGCTGCTTACACAGGAAAAAGCGTCAGCACTGTCAGACGTATTAAATCGTTTTGTACATCTCATCCTAATGATTCTCCAAAAACACCAGGAAAAAGTAGGTAAGGCTGTGATCTGTGTATGATAATAACTAATAGTGATGTTTTTTTTTTTTTCTTTCTTCTTTTCCCTTCAATCCTTTCCTTTTTGGCTTCCTCCTTTTCCTTATATCTTGCTCTTTTATCTTTCTTTTACACTTGCTCTGAGCCCTTTGTATATTTCTATATAGCTTTCTATTTCCCTCCATTACCAAAGCTACCCCGGTATTTAATAGAGGCCAACGAACCTAGGAGCAAGACTTATCTATGTTGTGGATGTTATGGTCCTTATAACTGTGATCTGAATGCAATTGAACTGGCGTGGGCAAAAATAAAGAACGTTTTCAGAGGACACGACGTTACTGGTGATGTCAGTCACAAATCTGCAGAAACTTGCTATAGAAGCATTCTCTTATGTAACTGCGACGGATTGGGAAGGATACTGCAAGGTCCAAGAACTGGAAATGAAATATTGGAGAAACGATGGTGTAACAGAAAATGCGATTGTTGAAATTATGAACACATCAGAGGATACTAGCGATGAAACTGATGCAGTGGGCTCAGATATCGAAGAATCACAAACAGAATGAGTAAGTGTTTATAGCTGCCATAATATTTGTTTACTGTTTTTATGTATTTCATAAATAGTATATAAATATACAGCTTATCGGATCGAGTTCAACGTTTGTCCACATATCTCACACTTGCGGCGCATATCTTCGTTTATCTTACACGCTATTTTGCTGAACTGTGTTTTTCAAGGTTGACCACACTGTAGAAACAAAAAAAAAGGGTTGTTGTGGTTTTTTTTTTTTTTTTTTTTTTGAAATGCTAAGCTTTGGCAATGAAGCCATTAGCTCTCTTGCTCTCCAATATTTCTGTGCAGTGGATCCGGCAGGTAGGACTTCACAGGTTAAAAGATGTTCTTCAGTCATTTCCTCTTCTTTGTTGCACAGAGGACAATTTGGACTTGTATAAATTCCTATTCTGTGTAGGTGTTTGGCCAAATAACCATGTTCCGTAAGTAATATAAAATTTGCTACTGCAGCTTTACGTGGGATTTCTGGAATAATTTCTGAATTTTTAATTAAAATGTTCCATTTTTTAACTTTGGCTTTGTTAGATATTGATTGGTTTTGTTTGTTTTTATATTTGCTTTTGATTAATCTTTTTATAGTTGTAAGGGGTAGGTTTTTTTCCTTTTGTTATGAATTAAATTTGCACCTTTTTTGGCAAGAAAATCAGCTGATTCATTTCCAGCAATTCCACAATGTGCAGGTATCCACTGTAATATAATTCTTTTCTGTAGTTTTTGAAGTTGTTGGATCATTTTGTGACATTCTTTAATTAAAATTTTAAAAAATGATTATTAAAAAGATTATTTAACAAAAAGAGTGTTAGCTCTCGCAACTTCCCCTCTGCCCGCACTACACCGTAAATCCAGCGCTCTTCTTATCTTGCGCGTATTGTAAGTATTTATTTATTAGGTAACCTGAAGTCAAAAATACCAATAAAAGTAATTTGAGATTGTAACACCAGGAATAAACGTAATTTTCACAATTATGCATTAATCGCATTGTTAGAAACGTTATTATGACGTATATGTTGAATAAATTAACAACTGGTGCAACAAGCTATAAACGTACACATAGCAAAAATTTAGGTGCGTTAGCTTTGTAGCAAACTAAAAAGTAAAATTTCTATAGCTACTTATTAATGAGTTGGCCTATTAGTTGCGGCTTAGTTGCTATTAGTTCACTTTATAAGTGAAAGCTTTGTATACAAAATAAAATGTTTTGGCATTGTCATTCGATAGAGAATTATATGCTCTGGAAAATAGGGTGTTTTTGTATACCTACTTACATACTGTTTGTTCTTTTCAGGTCAATAAAGAACATTTTCAACGCTTGATTTTGCGTTTAATCGAGGTGCCAAACTCACAAAAGCTGCTCGAAGAGCTATTTTTTTAATTCTTTTACTCTTGTTTTTCAAAGCAAGATGTTTGTGTAGCCTCGCTGGAAATTCCTCATGCTCCCCAGTTTGGAAAGCACTGTACTAAAACCACACAAGCACACACTTGGATGGGAATTTTAAGTAAGCATTCATTTATTAAGCTGTTTAATGCAGTTTTGAGTGATAGCAGTAAATTTGTACACAACTTGGCTACAAATTGCAGCAATGTACTTAATACACTTAGAATACTTTTAATGTGAAAAAACTACTTATCTTCAGTATATTTTAGAACATTTTGATATATTTTAAATAACAGTGAATCATTAGAGTCTTTTCAAAATCGCTTTTGCCAAAAACGACATTTTTTCAATAAGTAGGAATGAGTACAAAGCTGGGGTATGCTGAAACTTATGGTTCAGTTTCGCAACTAGGTCAGTGTCGTCAACTAAAAGAGAATAAAAATTTCGGAAGTTATGCTATATTCTACGATATCACTCACTACTGTTGTGGAATTCAAAGAAGATGCTTGGGGTTTACAAGAAAAAGAAGAATTCTGCTGAAAACATCGTGAACTTTACGGAATTCCTGCCCATATTATCTTTAACTTGTTGTGACTTCCATAGTAAACAGTATATAAGTTTGTATGACACGTGAAAAATGATAGTATAGATGGGTAGCTCCGGCGTTGCAAAGTGGCTTTTTAAATCTAGGATAAATATTTAATTAATGTCACCAAACTCCCCCCCCCCCTCATATTCTTTATGCAGTTATTGCGCAATGATCTGCAGGTTTCTTTTATGATGGACTTTCCTCTTTACTCGTATATTTAATATGGCAAAGTTTTCCGTAATATTCATAACAGAGGGAGAAAACTATTTAATATTCATTGAAATGGGTAGGTATGTTGTATTTATGTTAGATGCTGTATTTCTCGTTTCTTGTCTTCAACTCTAAGTTCTAGTAGCTCTGGACGGATGGATAGACGGACCAAGCAATATGGCTCCATGTTAACGTGTGTGGCTCAATTCGGGAGGTACCGCGTTTAATTCCTGTCCACCACCTATTTAACTTCTGTTTTTGTGATTTTGGCTGGTCCGTTGGCAAATGCTTGAGTTCATTTTCATGTACCACGTTTTCCTTTCCTTTTCATTCCAGGTCCTTCTCATCTTTTAGGTGTACTTTTGAGTTTCATTACGTATAGCAGTGCCGAACAGATGGCGCGGATGCTTGCTTTATGGAAATGGGCACTAGAAGGCTACTTGGTTGATGGGTGGTTCATCGCTCCCTCAAGGTAGCTCCAGAAGTGAAACGGTATTCGAACCAGACATTGTTAGGGACCACGACTCTGTGGTTCTTTTATCTCATGCCTTGTGCCTGGACGTGTGGTAGATGCAGTGAATCAGTACCTCTAAGTGTGGGGCGCATACATATATAATCTGTACCTAAGCACGTATGTAGGTAATCTTTAAACAAACTCAAGTAATTCTATAACTCTACCATGATCCCAATCGTTATAATTGACATTGAACTATAAACAAACACTTTCAAATATCTTATAAATTGCTAAACTATTACAACATATTCACAACGGCCAGTTATTTGAATAAAAACACGCTGGAGATATAAAAGAACGTGCTTGCGAGGAAGTAATTGACTTTTATTTGGCTGTTGCTTCTAAATAGGATATGAGTGTAAAGTAAGGCAAACACTGCAGATTTCATTCTAAATAACATTTGGCATCTAAGAGACGGCAGAGCAAAATGAATGCAATCTGTTTATAACGCTGCAATACTCATGCGATGTGAGTACCAAGCTATTTTAATAAGCTTTATATAAGAAAGTTTTGCTATATTTCTTTGAATGTTATACACAAGATAGTTAGAAAGTTATGTGAAATAACTGTATACAGAGAGGAAATTATGTCCAGCTAATACTAGAAGCTAGTCAACTAATATATATATACAACTCAGAAGAATGTTTTCCTTGACTATGTTTTCCAAAGCGGATAATTTGTTGTATAGTTAAGATCTGGGTATTTCAAATAAGCTGTGATTATATTAAAAGTGCCCGACCTATGGTTATTTCACCACAAAAGGGCATCTATAGGCTATGCAGCATTTTCAGAACTTAAACGACTGTTGGGGGAAGTAAGAGATTTCCCCCATATTGCGACTATTTGCATCATTATCATGGGATTTTTAAGGAAGAGCCAGCCAGTTCGAAAATACAATGATGAGGGTTAAAGGAGAGGTTTCACCACAAAATTTCTCTATATCTGTGTAAACATGAGGTAAACATAACTAATTAACTCCTCATTGGAGGATTGTTTCATTTACGAGTATATAGGTCCTTTTAACTTCTGTGGTAGGAGGCTTAGGTTTGAAAAACAATTGATTGGTGTTATTACACGTTGGACTGTAGATTTTCTAAGCATTGCTTCTTATTACTTCCACATTCATAATTCCGGACTCAAAGGAGGAACAGGAAATGAAAGCTCTCCCAACAACTATGGATCGAACCACAGTACCTTAGCTGTGGAAATGCCAAGCTGACCACTCGATTCAGAGGAAGCCTTTGATTAAAGAGATGTTGGCATTAAAACGGAATAAATAAGAGTGTAGTGTGTAGTGTCTGTTTGTAGTGGCTTCTGTTCTTGCCTGTCACACGAGAGACCAGGGATCGATTTCACAATAGTTACTATAATATTAACACTTTTTAATCCTTAAAAACATTAAACTTATTTGTGACCCGCTGAAGGACATAACTGGGTTTCTTATTTGAGTTTTACTGTCATGAATTGAGGTTTTTTAAAACATTTCTGGACCAGGCAGGCCTCAAAAAATGTCAGGTTTGTGTGAGCATCTCTTAAGATATATTCACCATTAAAACTAAATAAAACCATAAGTAATCTTTTAGACCTGCAAAAAATCGTATCACATATGTAATGAAAAATACCACAGGCTCCCTTTACATAGACAATTTTTCGAAATGTAAATTTTCTCAAAAATGACCCCAACGAATTTTATTAAAATATCTAATGTAAATATATTAAATTTCAGATCGTGGGTGTTTGCGTCAATCACTTAACGCTTACCAACTTTAAATGCTGGGCTATACAACATTTCCTCCAAATGTAGAGAATTTCACAGGCTATTCCCAAAATTTTCAAGGTTTATATTTTATTAGTCATTAACCCCGTGACGCATCCTCGAAAGGCACTTGTTACTTATCGGAAGTTTACTTTTTGAGCTATTCTGTTCACAAAAACTCGGGTCTCCGAATCTTTTTCTTATTCAGAAGACCTCAAAACATATATTTGTGGTAACAGCTGGACATCGAATTTTCGAATGGAATATAGGACCTCCTCTATCTATTATGTACTTAGCAGGGAATTAAAGTTGCTTTGTCTTTCATTTAGGGGGGCCCTCAAAACATGCAGGTATTCCTGGTAAAATTTCGATAGCAATTTTTTGTGGAATTTAATACCTATTGTACCTACTATGTATGTAGTAGAGAAGATGATAAAGAATAGTGAGTAGATAACAACAGCAAAATGCAGATTTGCTTTTTAACGTCCTCCAACGGTAAGTCCTATCGGACGATAAATGAAATGGATGATATTATGCTCAAATGAGCCCGGGGTCCGTAAAGCTCAGTAGATACGCATCATTCATCTTTCAGGATAAGCTAAAATCCTTCGTCATTCATCTTATTCAGATGACTTCCTTGACCGAGATTCGACCTAGGACCTCTTGAGTGTGGGGTAGAAACACTACCATCTACGCTACAGAGGTGGGCATTCCCAACTAGTTTTGTGATAACTACCTATTGCAATGTGTCTCAAACTAGACAACCTGTTGTAAACATATAGGAAGGGAGAAAGACAGACATACTACAACGGAACACTCTGGAGGGAAATTCTAAGGATATTTATAGACTTATAATTGTCTCTCACTTTTACCCCTCCGTAAGTATGCAGAAGTATCATTCCACTTTGAGATAGACTATACAATGCATTTTCTTTAGAGGTTTCGCTGATTACTGTAAATTTTACTGTGCACTGCATATAAGAATAAATGTTTATAAAATATATTTTATTGTCTACGGTATTGTTGCAAACAATACCTACATATCGTTTGTTAGCTTCTATTTTGCGACAACAGAGATACAGAAAGGCAACAGTGACTTAAAGCAGCGAAAGGAAGGAAATAATTGTATTCCAAATTTTAACCGACGTTTTAATTTATGCTCTTTATATACTAAATTGTGCTCTTTAAATACACACACAAACACGCGCGCGCGCGCGAGAGCGTATTTTTTCTATCTAAAATTTATATTTTAGATTATTGGGTCACAAAAATGTATTTTCGGTGCAATTTCGACATCTAATTTTTGGATGGTGTGTAATACTTGCTCTACCTTACTAAACGTAGTAGAGAACAAGAGTAGAAACCCAAAAGGGAAGAATTTAGTATCTACTTATACAGATTTGTTACACAATTTGATAGCCCGCCATGGTAACGTGGTGATAGCGTGTCTGCCTCAGGTTCAAGAGGTCCCGAGTTCGTATCTCGGTCAGGGATAAAGTGGATAAAGTGTTTTACGGGGTTTTCCCTTATGTCGGATAACTCTAAGCTCTATGGACCCTGGGCTTATTTGAGCATCATTTTACCCCTTCCATTCATCGTCCAATATGACTTAACGTTGGAGGACGTAAATTACACCAAAAAACACAATTTGATGACACAAAAATTTGTTTTTCCCCTTTCTTTTTCTAACAATGATACACTAATACAATAAACGCAACCTTAAATGTCTCATTGGAAAAATGCATGCAAGAGAAGTTGAATTCTTTTCTCTTTTTTAGCTGCTGTACCAAATAATTTCCTTTTTAGATTCTTCAAATTTGTTGAAGTGAATTAGATTAGCTTCTGCAAAGTCACATTCCTTATTGGATATATAAAACAATGACAACTAAATTTCATCATTGTACAATCAGGTATTTGTAAGCAATATGAAGGTAATAATGACGGAAATAATAATAATAATAATAATAATAATAATAATAATAATAATAATAATAATAATAATAATAATAATAATAATAATAATAATAATAATAATAATAATAATAATAATAATAATAATAATAATAATAATAATAATAATAATAATAATAATAATAATAATAATAATAATAATAATAATAATAATAATAATAATAATAATAATAATAATAATAATAATAATAATAATAATAATAATAATAATAATAATAATAATAATAATAATAATAATAATAGTAATAATAATAATAATAATAATAATAACAATAATAATAATAATAATAACAATAACAATAACAATAACAATAACAATAACAATAATAATAATAATAATAATAATAATGATAATAATAATAATAATAATGATAATGATAATAATAATAATAATAATAATAATAATAATAATAATAATAATAATAATAATAATAATAATAATAATAATAATAATAATAATAATAATAATAATAATAATAATAATAATAATAATAATAATAATAATAATAATAATAATAATAATAATAATAATAATAATAAGAAGAAGAAGAAGAAGAAGAAGAAGAAGAAGAAGAAGAAGAAGAAGAAGAAGAAGAAGAAGAAGAAGAAGAAGAAGATGATGATGATGATGATGATGATGATGATGATGATGATGATGATGATGATGATGATGATGATGATGATGAGGATGAGGATGATGATGATGAAGAAGAAGCAGAAGAAGAAGAAGAAGAAGAAGAAGAAGAAGAAGAAGAAGAAGAAGAAGAAGAAGAAGAAGAAAAAGAATAGTAGTAGTTGTAGTAGTAAACCCTCTACACTCAGTCAAGCTCCTGATATTCCTGATATACATAAGCTTTTCTGGTCAAACTAATTAAAGTCAAATTAGTTAGAATACTGTTAGTTTTAGAGAAAGGAAATACATTTGAGAAGTGCAAATGTAGTTTTTTTCAATTAAAATTACAGTAATACATTGCTAATTCTCAACTAAGCCTATAAAAGTGAGGTTATTACAAACAAAATAAAACTAGTAAGAGAAAAGAGGAGAGATGCATATTATTCAGAAAATAAGAATCTCTGAAAAAGTCTCTTCCAGTGCGCAGATTCCATCTCCTTGAGGTTAAGTTTTTGCAGGTATTACAGCAATGGATATTGTAAGCACTGTTAAAAGATTTAGCATTATGTATTGAAGAATTAAGGCAACAGTGTCAGAAGATAACCGTGAAAGAAAAGCAGTAACTCAAGATGTTGAATTTGGTTCAACGTATACGATATTGTAACAGTTTCGCGCTCAGCACACGTGCTACTACCAACAAAGCGGTATTGCCAGAGAATAGAACAAATCTTGGGCCATTTCATCTGGACAGGGAAGCTCTACCGTGTTGCGCGGGCTCAACTACGCCTATTGAAAGGGCAAGGTGGTTGGGGGTTAATAGAGGTGGCTCTCCAGTCGCAAGTCTTGATGATTAAAATGATTCTGCTTGCCCTGAATAATCAGAGTGATCCCATGGACACCATGATACAGCGCACGCCAATGGATTTTTGGCGCCAAGGACAACGTGGCAAGATACCCGAGATTTTACGAGATACTTATTACGCGTTGGAGCTGTTACCGCCGGAGTAGTCAATAAATGGCGATAAGTGCAAAGTGAAGAACATTTATGCTTGTCTTCGTCAAGCAGTTAGAATTACCCCGCTGGTGCAGCTGCCCTGGCAACGCACATGGAAATGTTTTGGCCTTCAGCAACTGAACTCCAAATGGTTAGCGGTGACATACGAAATTGTAAACGAAATTCTTCCAACGGCAGACGAACTGTATCGCCACAGAATGGCTAGCTGCCCGAGATGCCCTATTTGCTCGGCAGCAGATTCACTTCCTCATCGGGTGATGGTATGTTCCGGAAAAGCTGGGATATGGAAGTGGGTGCTAGACAAATGTAATAGCTGGATACCTACCGGATGGGATGCTTCACATGAAGATAGATTACACTTGAAACTGCCTAAGGTGAGCCTTTCATTACAACGTGCACTGCTCTGGCTGATAATGGGTACATTTGCATGCTTAAACACACTGGACATGCCGGTTGATTGTTCAATATCACGTCTCAGACAATTTTTGCGCGATGAGAGATGGACAATGCTCCAGCTTAAGAAAATAGCACCATTCAAACCGTGGATACTGCAAGTATAAGAGATACAGGCAATATGATACCCCTTTCCGACATCATTCCCCTCCATGTAAGACAGTGAGGTGAAATAAAATAAAAAAGATAGAAATAGGTTCCCTCCCTTTCTCCTTCCCTTTCTCCCTCCCTCCCTTCCTCCCTCTCTCTCTCTCTCTTCAAAAAAAACAAATAGAGTAAGTTAAAAAAAAGGAAAATATGTATAAAAGGTATCTTCTTGTAAAAGAAACTCATATTGAGAATCTTTCTTCCTAATTTTATCTTCATCTCGTACTCCTCAAAATAATTTTAGTATATTAGAAACGTGTCCTCTTATACGAACAAGAATACTAACTCAGCAGAAAATATTAATAAAAAAATAACACGTCTTTATAAGCTCATTAAGAGGTTTGATGTACATAGAAAGCTGGAAAACGAGTATTTTAGCAATTGGGGAGCTTCATCCCAAGATGATGTTTTTGAAATAAAATTAATTTTGAAAACAAACCATGGCAATGAGGAGATCAAATCACTGGACGTATAGATTTAATATGGGAAATCAGATGCTATGTTCACAGGGCCTAAATGAGCTAGTTGTCAATTAGGATTTAAACTCACTCACATACTCACTCACTCGCATTCTGTTCCCTGTTATTTATAAATATGCATTTTATAACGATATTTTTAGAAAATATTAAAAATGAATTAATACAAAACCAGCAAGTTTAATTGTTGCTCATTTAAGGGAAATTGGGTAGACATATAGAATTTTCATTTGTTCTTTACGTCATTTGTTTCAATTAGATAAAGCTTGGCTCACGTTTGTAACAGATGACAACCATGATATGAAAAACGGATTAAGAGAGGTTCAACTACTCACTCAAGTCATCGAAATTAACTAGAGCTGTTAACGTTGTACAAATCATTTTTGATAGAAAGCATTAAACACCTCCTTAAAATTGAGTCCCGTTCAGTTCTTAATACCCAATGAAATAAAATGTTTCTTAACAATTAACATGCTGGAGCTATTTGGAATAACTGATATCCTGTGTTAAATTCCCACGTCTAGTGCTTTGATTCTCAACCAATAGAACGATCTACAACTGACACATTTACATGCAAATGACTGCATCAGTAGAAGCCGCATAGTCATTATACTTATAATCACTCGAAGTGAACGACTGTGGATTATAAGGACAAAAGGAAAACTGACATGGGTACTTCGTTTCCAAGAAAATAATAATTCAATCCTATTAGTGATTATTATAATTATTTTTCTGTAAAGGTCCATTATTTAAAAAATTATAGAATTATAATTTGAAACTTCACTATTACTTTTTATAAGGTCTACTAAACTAAAGTTCTGCGCCGTGGCGTAGTGGTCTAGAGCATTGTGCTTTGGTTATTTGACCGAGATTGATCCCACTCCTGGGAGGGGCTGCAGATTTCAAGTCCCTGATACAGCCCACTCAGCATCGTGAAGAAATTGAGGAGCTATGTTAGGTAGCGAATCCTGGTATAGGAGGCCAACTTTCCGCCTGGGGGTGCCGTGATGCTGACCACATCTCCTCCCCGTATCTTCCTTGCGTTTGTGGGCGTGAGGCCAGCAGTCGGGTTGGCAGGCTCTAGCCCGTTAGCTGCGTCATGGTTTACGGGGGTTACAAAACTTAAAGTTATTATAACATTTAATGTGTTACGTTCACATGACGTTTCTGCCAATTCTTCAACAAACTATTGTTATAGAAGCTTATTCTTCTATATACTTCATGCTAATCGAGAAACACTTTCAAAAATGGTTAGGGGAATAAGGAAATATAGTAAACTTAAGCGACAGTCACGTCTTTCGTCTTTCAAGAAGGAATCGCTATGTGATGGTATTGAAATTCTAATATCATTACATGAACATGAGAAAAAAGAAGGGAAGAAAATCACAGCATGTTTGAGAAAATTATAAGTATTGGAAAATTCAAATCTAGGAAGTGGCCATTTTCTCAATAACAAATGTGTGCATAACATAAATTTTATGCTTTTAGGAAATATACAACTTGTTTTTTAATAAGCTATTGCCTATCTCTCACGATTTACCACTTATATAAATTACGGATGATTATTGCAAACCTTACACTGTAACAGTCCTACACCTATTTCATGTTATATAAGGATTGTATTATGGATTATATACATTCTATTACACAAAAGTTGTTCAGAAGACTGAGGACTTCAATGGCTTTGATTTATCATAAAAACAACTTAATATATGGTATTGTATGCAAAATTGATAGGGTGCTTTTTTAAATATCTAAATCAAACAAAATATTTTTCATGTAAAGGGATCGGATAGGATAGAATAAGATAGAATACCACGGAGGGGATTCGGCGCCGCGAACAGATTTGTTCTACTGTACCAAGTGGGGCATCCCCAGGAGGAAGGATGGGGCGAGAGGAGAGAAGGCGGCCGACCCAAGGAGTTACAACAGCGCCGAGATACCCGCCGACACTTCTACCCTGAAAGAGACCACCAGATAACTCATGATGTGAAATGATAACGGAAGTAAAATAGAGCCTACCCAGCATTGGCCTGGCGGCCCGGGAAAATCCCCCCAAAACCCATGGATCAGTTAGTTTGGCCACGGAAATCGAACCCGTACCTTCCGAATGCGGACCACAGACGAAACCACCTGAGCCTTCCCGCTCGGTCATGTAAAGAGAAGTTTAGTATTGAGGAGTTTTCTTGAAAACGATTGTGGCACATCCTTTGGAGATTATGAATTTAAATTCTGAGTTTAGTTTCTGATTTATGTTGTACACACACAGACATACATCCGCACACGAAACTTTTGTCCAGAAGGCCTCATAACATGCATATATGTAAGTACTATGAAATCTTGGTATGGAAGGTTTGTACTTTCCCTAATTACTGTACGTACCTTCGCGATATGGATAGAAAAAAATGTTATATTGATATTTTAACGAAATACACGATTTTGGATGCCTACGTAGATATATGGATGCCCATACATATATGGGTTTGTGTTTGTCAAGAGTTGGATACGTATCAAAATTCATACTTGAGTTACACGAGCTTAAATAATAACAGTACTTCTCAACCCCAAACTACTGTTTATATAAAACATGTTTTGTTATTTTTACTTTCTCAAATGAAATTTTAATTACTAAATATTACAAGCAGAAAATTACCTAAAAGTATATTCATAAACATAGGTATACAACTCTTACAATTTTGATTAAATATCATTTATTTAAGATATTTACATGACTAATAAATTGTACGTCTTGAATTTCTATGAATATCTTATAAAGTGTGGAACTTTGCACAACTGCTAGATCCTACATGAACAATTTTGATATCATTCAAATGTATATTTTATATTAAATAAAGTATTCGCAGCATTAACTGATTTGGAAATATTAGTTGAAAGGTGTTGCATGATCTGTAAAGGATCCTAATATATGCTCTCTTCTCCCCTAAACTTCGTTAATAACAAAGCCTGATTTAGCTATCTTGCGAACAGTTTTGTCTCGTGTACGTAACCAAGTTAAAAATGAGATCATATCAGGTCAATAATTTTACTACATAATACAGAATAACTTGTTACATGAGGATTTAATGAAGCACTGATGAAAAGAGAAATCAAGAGAAGTGATACTTTATATATTTTAATTGTTCTTTCTGTTTGCCTTTTTAACATATGTTGAATAAGTTATTATCATGTATACCAATTGTTTCACTGTTGGCCTACAAATAAAATGACATACCTTTTTACTTCAAAGTGTTTTGTATGTGTTCGATACGAAAATAACTTTGGTTATTATTTGAAAAATGTAAGTTTTTGGTTAATTTTTACATCGTTCAACCGAAAAGTTAATTTACAATTGCGAATGAACGAATGAATGAATGAATGGCTCAAATTAGAACTAGGATCAAATTAGAACCTTATAGGTAGATAGAAGGCATTTATCTTCTCAAGTCATAGGGAAAAACCTACAAAAACTTTACCAGGTAATTCATCACTCCAGCCTGTCAAAATATGAAAACATTGCCACATCTCAAAATTTATTGGTTTGCTCTATAGTATTAATGAGGATTAGGGTAACGCTGAAAGCTAATACAATTTACAGTAGACAGTAGACCAGTAGACTACCAGGGCGACATTGCAGTGTTATAAGAACAGAGAGGGAGGGTCGGGAGGAAGGGAGGGAGGTAGAGAGGCGGTGAAGGAATGGGACTAAGTAAAAGCACTACACAGTCAAGACATAAGCTGAGTAGTGGCATAGAGTTTGGTCATTTTAAATGAATTTTCCGGATAAATTATATAATCTGTACCTACCAGTTTAGAACCATCCTGCTGTAAGCTATGAAAGAGGAAGACAGAGATGCTTGCACGGAACGATCTGATTGGTAGAAAAAATTCATGGATGCTTGTAGATACGATTCCAGCCGAAAATCAGCAGCTTAAAAGTATTCCGTTAAAGTGTTTCTGTCTCTCTCTTTCTCTCCTCCAAAAGCTTACGAGTGATTCTTCTAGTTTGAGACAAATTATAACTGTCAGTAACATTTTGAGATGTAAAATAAGCATAAAAGGCTTATACTTATGATTATTGAATCCCCTTGATACACGTAATTCTCTTGCTGAACTATATTTTATCATTAGGCATTTGGTAAAGGCTTTTTATCAAACGGATGTATTAAGATTGGACACTCAGTAGGCTCTGTGCATCTCCTGTCATCTTTGCAGTCATCCAGCTTTGTCGTCTGGGCTACAAATGAAGGCTAAACATTCCAGTTAATAGAACATTAGTTGCACATATCGATACAGTGAGCATTTCAACTTGTGGCTACATGCTAACTATTGTGGAAGGAGCAATCCTTTCGTTTCAAATGGTTCGACAAACCACGCGTTCGTTGAAACTTCACATTTTTACTTTTTCTATGGCTATATTTGTATCTTATAGAAACATTAGACGTCAAAATTTCTTTAAAAATACTGTTTTAGAAAAGAATTTGTGTGTATGTATGTGTGTATGTATGTGTGTATGTATGTATGTTTTTTTTATAATTTACCTGGCATGCCCCATTCCTTAGGAATACTACATGCCTTATTTTATTTACATTGTTTTACAATAATTTTACAATGATTTTATATATCTTGTATTTGTATTGAAATGTCTCCCACAATATTTTAATATTCTTATTAAAATAGTTGCAATTAATTAGCAGTTTTATTGAATCTTTATGCTTCATTTGCCTACTCTATATCTGTGAAGTTTATTGACTTAACAAATTTGACGAAACATTTTAGATGTGTGTTAATAAGTTCTTTTTTTGGTAATGGGCCACGCGCATTGTGTGCTTTTTATTTTCCTGATCATTTCGGTTCTTTGTTTGTTTATGATTGGACATCTGAGTATGTATGTATGTATGTATGTGTGTATGTATGTATGTATGCATGTATGTACGTACGTACGTACGTACGTACGTATGTATGTATGTATGTATGTATGTATGTATGTATGTATGTATGTATGTATGTATGTATGTATGTATGTATGTATGTATGTATGTATGTATGTATGTATGTATGTATGTATGTATGTATGTATGTATGTATGTATGTATGTATGTATGTATGTATGTATGTATGTATGTATGTATGTATGTATGTGTGTCTGTGTGTTTGTGTATGTATGTATTATGTATGTGTGTATGTATGTATTATGTATGTGTGTATGTCTGTATGTGTGTATATATGTATGTATGCATATATGTATGTATGTCTGTATGTGTATATATGTATGTATATATGTATGTGTGTATGTATGTATTATGTATGTGTGTATGTATTATGTATGTGTGTATGTCTGTATGTGTGTATATATGTATGTAAGTATGTGAAGGTTTTAAAGAAATTCCTATTCCAAACTTCCTTTAGATGAAATTATTTTTGTACTCTTTCAGCTTTTAAAAACATTTGAAAGCCAACTCTTATCACTTCAGCCTCTTTTAGATATCCTTTTTGTACGTATAAATTTATTTCATTTAACGCTGATGAGAAATATACTTTTATAAGAACAGTTTGCGATAAAGGTATAAGGAGAAGCGATCAAGAATGGAAAAAGCTCTTTAAATGTAACAATGGTAAATATTTTCTTTCAAAATTTAAAGTTCTTAAATTGTTAGAACCTAAGGTTCTTCATTCTTCAATACTATAAATAAATTACACTAATTAATTTATTATAATCATAAATATAAATAGCTTAAACAATTGTATAAAATATATTTTTTCGAAATATTCTATTATCTTTGGATATTCAAATAGTTTCCTATAGTAAAATAGCACAATAACTGTAGTAATATTTAAATATATGTAACCATGCAATTGTGTACGTGTGTGTGAGAGAGAGAATATCGATGTACCAATTTAATATGTTTTGAACCATTTCTTCAAGTATGAAGTCATTATTTAACATAAATTGGGGAAGCGTTTTCCATTCCTGAAAGTGTACATTTAAAAATGAGGAGTGTTGTTTGTTGAACTCTAGCAAAATAAAATCCAAATCCTTGTCGTACAGCATGTCTTTCAAGGCAATGTTCGTGGAGATTTTTCTTCCACTGGATCTAGGACCACCCCAGTGGAAACTGCTTCAAGTGGAAACTGGAGAGTTGAGTTCCTGCATTTGTGCAATGATCTGGAACACAAATGAGATTTTCTTATGTAACAGTAGCAGCTAATTTATAATAAACTTAGGATAAACTCTCAGTAATATTTCACATATTGCTACTGAGTGCATTGAGTTAGATAAAACATCAATAATAATAATAATAATAATAATAATAATAATAATAATAATAATAATAATAATAATAATAATAATAATAATAATAATAATAATAATAATAATAATAATAATAATAATAATAATAATAATAATAATAATAATAATAATAATAATAATAATAATAATAATAATAATAATAATAATAATAATAATAATAATAATAATAATAATAATAATAATAATAATAATAATAATAATAATAATAATAATAATAATAATAATAATAATAATAATAATAATAATAATAATAATAATAATAATAATAATAATAATAATAATAATAATAATAATAATAATAATAATAATAATAATAATAATAATAATAATAATAATAATAATAATAATAATAATAATAATAATAATAATAATAATAATAATAATAATAATAATAATAATAATAATAATAATAATAATAATAATAATAATAATAATAATAATAATAATAATAATAATAATAATAATAATAATAATAATAATAATAATAATAATAATAATAATAATAATAATAATAATAATAATAATAATAATAATAATATGAAAATGTCACAATTCAATATTATAGATAATTTACTATGCTTATATCTATCCTAAATATACCTATATCACATTATCATTGCCATTTAGCCTTTCTATATTAGGTGAGTAATTTGATACCAATTTTCTCACACAAATGAGCTGCTTTCAAACCACAAATCCTAATTTGAAAATTTTTGTTTGCGAGTGCGTGAATGACCAGCGTGAATTACGCAAGAATGACCAACCCGATTGTTATGTAATTAAACTGTGCAGGCTTTCACGGCTGGTGTCATTATATAGGAAATGATTATTCGGGCATCACATTTGCTATGTAATTTGTTATATAATAATGCAATTAACTCTCGCTTAAAAGTAGGCTCTGTGACATTTTAATTAATTTTCCCAACGGGAAGGGCTTAATGGAGCACAAAAAGGTTTCAAGATAACTTGCTTAGTCCTGATTTGATCAATGCTATATAACTAACATACATAAGCATAAGATTTCTAGCAGGTTCTCTTATTTCTACAATTTCGATACGATGGTACGCACTTAAGAGATTCTACAAGTTTTTCATTACTATTACTCGTTTACGTGAAGCTATTTAGAGGAGATACCGCATTGTTGCAATCGCATAATAAGCAAAAAGAAAATGCCAAATTTGCATGGCTAAACCTTGTGCTCGTGTTTTAATATTGACACTCACGAAAAAGTGGGTTCATTGCCGATTTACAAAAAGTTACATAACATATGAATTGCACCGATAGGAACATTTTCTGAATAATGTTTAACATACATTCATACCACATACGACGTAGGGGTGGATACAAATGATATGAAATTATATTTTAGTCTAACTTTATAGACTGAGTATTTAATAGTTATTGGTAACGACTGAGGAAAACGTGGTAAACATTTCAATCGATAGAAGGTCCTAGTGGAATTTGAACCGCATTCCGTGTTTTAATGACCTAGGCTAACCGTATCGATATGGGGAGAGGATAGGAAACTGTAGATGTAGGGAGAGTGATGGAGGGGGAAACATTGAGAACAAACTGGACTCAGTAAATGCTGCGGGTTGAGCTAGTAAATGTCAAAGAATAACAATAAACAGTTTTAACTTACACGATTATAAGCAAATAATAGTACAACAATTAACAAGGTCGAAGCCTACTGAGTGTGGTCGCTCAGCCGTATAACTTGGAATTCGCATTCGGGAAGTCCGGCGTTCGATCCCCGGTGGCTGACAACTCTGACGAATGGTCTTTTATTGCACTTTTCCTTGGTCTTTATGTGAATGCTGGGTTGTTTACTTTCCTTTCCGTGACTTTCCGTCCATCCATTTCATTTCACACGTTTCAAAACAGTCTTTCTGGGTCGGAGGTGTCGGCGAACGAGCGTTTGCGCTACCGCTGATGGTAGAAATTGTGCTCTGCAATTGTTGTTCCCGGCGTAGGGTTAGAGCTGTGGTCACCTGCATCAAAAGTCGTGAGGCTAGCGGCGTCGAGATGAAGACCAGGCGCTTTAGTGACTCTTGTTTCGAGTTCCGGCACTCCCATCTCCTCCCTTGTAATAGCCAACTATAGGCTCAGAGTGAAATGCCCTCCGGCTGTTCTCATCTTCCACCTCTAGTGGGGGTTCGGGAACAGTACTCCCAAGGTGTCAAGCCTTCCGCTCCCTTCAGGACCACCAAAGCGGAAAACCGGCTGGACTTAAATACGTGCATGTGTGTACTAGAACTTACTGCAGGTAACTTCACGCCTTTGGAGTACTCTTCCCCAAGCCTGCTCTGGTGCTATCATTATTTATTAGCAGCAAAGGCCAGCAACAGGGCACACAATGTGGTAATTTATTTAATTAGTTACTTACGTCTCAGTTCAATATTACTACCTACATGCTGAGATACATGTGACTATACACTAAAAGTATTTTCCCTAGAAGTTCGAATAAGATATTAACTAAGCAGTTGCAATATTGAAGTCATTATTCTGAACATATTATAAAGGATTCTACATATATTTGATAAGATAATAGGTATCTATATGTAGGGGTAGTGATATTTAGATTTTTGAAATCAGGAATTTAGCATTTTGATTTTTACATTTAGCATTTTATAGCATTTATACATTTGCAATTTAGCATTTCATAGCATTTTGAAAAAAAGTTTAATTTGATATAATTTTTTTTAAATGATGAATATTAACATTATTTATATGAGATTTAAAACACATTTATGGAGGCTTATTAATGGCACTGAGTTAAAAGTTTATAAAGTGTCAATTTATTTTACATTAATATGGGTTAAAGCAATGCACAGAAATATAGAACAAGTTGATACAGGCTAAAGCATACTGCATAAGAAAAACGATGAATGCATACTGATGTAAAACTAGCACAATAAAAAAATGCACAAAATTTACCTTGCACTTACGCATAGAATGAATGAAAGTTGCTCGTAAAACCGAACAGAACAATGAAAATCGGAACTTTGGCAGCTCACAGCTCCAACTGGAATTAATATGTGTTCTTAAAATTAGGATTGCTATTGGTTTTCAAAGACAAGGATTGAAATTTTCCGTTAACTGGGTTGTGAAGATAGATTTATGACATTCATTAATCGTGTCAAAAGGGGTCTTTTTTGTAAAACAACTGAATTCGCTTCAGTACCAAACATACCTCATATGGGCAATGGTGGAACAATAGGCTAAGTTAGCGGGAAGGGTTGCTTTCCACATTCCAGAAGAGTGGTCACTTACTTTATAATTTTCTAAACATGCAGAGGTTCCATATAGATTCCTCAGTTAAAGTTTTTAGAAGAAAAAGCATTGGGCAAAAATAATTACTTGGAGAGTAAATTTCGCACTTTATCGCGCTATATCTCATTTGCGAAAAATTACCAAATATTTAAATGACATATTTAAAAGTTTAACGTCCTTTAACCGCATAGGGCCACATCGCAAAATGGATCAAATGAATGCCCATAGAACTTAAAAGTTATCCGACGTTCATCTTTTTAGGATAAGGGAAAACTGAAAATAACTTAATCCGGATATAGAGTATAAGTACAAGTAGGTATGATCTATACAAGAGGCTATAGGTCATAACCAGACAAGCTAAAGTGACGCCCGGACGTTTCTGACAGTTTGTGCCTCAAAGATCTACAAGGAAGGTTAGGTAGCGTGCCACAAGCGGAGAGGCAGGTCGATATTCGACTTTCCTCACCCTGGGAGTCCTACAACGTGATACATTGAGACTGTAAGATCCTTAGGAATCAGCTGAAGAGCCGTTTGATTGTAGAGGGATGTCTAAATGTTGACCCTCGTCGCATTTACCGCTGACTGGCTGCTTAAATAAGGAAGATTGCTGTTCATAAGACACTGCTTCTATCCATATAAGTATGTGAATAAGTCTACTCTGTAGCGTAGGTAGTAGCATGTCTGCGTCATGTTTAAGGGGTCTGAGTTCGAATCTCGGTCAGGATGAGTTACCTGTATAAGGTTTTTTCCGGGATTTCCCTCATCCTAAAACATGAATGTCTGGTAACTCTAAGCTCCATGGACCCTGTGCTCAGGTGATCATCATTTCACCCATTTCATTGATCGTCCGATATGACCTAACCGGTTAAACGACGTTAATTTTAAAAAAATTCTATTTAATATATACCTACTGTCAGTAAAAACTCGCTTTTCGCATTAATTCGTGACAAATCACAAATTATTATGTAACATGCAATTTTGCCGCGAAAGTTGAATAGAGAATGTCTGTGTTTCGTGATCTGCTCAAACTTCTTGAGTCCATATAAATGTTAGAAAACTTAAAATTGTATGATATCAGCAAAAAAGGGTTACCAAACTCATATATAAAAATCAAGTCACATTCCTTGATACCTGCACAAGTACTACTATTGTATATTTTTAATTGGAATAATTTTTTTGCAAAGTTATAACCTCCAGTTTGCTTAAAGTGTTGCAGTGCACCTTCCTTCTGAACAGAGTAAGACTGCTTTTCATAGATTGCCGTATTAAGCTGTAAAAATATGTACATTGTTACAAACCTATTGTCCCACAGTCAACATTGTTTATATCTGGACTCAATACCTGTCCTATGTCTTTATGAAACACTAGAATTTAAATACGCTGTGCACACGGAAGAGTAGCTGTTCACTCCATATGGAAACTGAAGCATAGGCCCCATGTCCAAGGCATTAAACTACAGCTTAGGTCCAGGTTCGGTTCATCTCTGCAGGTGGCTGTTTCCCTGCAAAGATAAAACATAGATAATATTAACAGTAAATTAACTACGATTTTATTTATATTCTAATTTCCTTCGTCCCATTCTTACTCTATATAGGTACATATCCTAACAGTTGATAGGACAAAGAAATCTTTCAACAATTTCATACCTGTGGAAATAACACAAGCAGGTATACTCTAGCAGCGCACATTCAGTTTCAGAGGGAATACAAGTAGCATTCTAGAAAAAATTTAATAAAAATAAGAAATGAAAAGAAACTAAAATATTTATAGGAAATGATTTTGCATTCTACCTTTACACTCAATTATTCAAAACGCTCTTTCAAGGCTGGTCCACATTATTTGTCATTTAACTCCAACTTTTGATATTTAAGAAAAAAAAATAAACAACATTACCCTTAAGAATTATAAGATAGTTATAACTACTTCATATTGTGTTAATTAGCATTTAGTATTCTATCTAAACAGGTAGACTTTACGTATGTCTGTTGGATGTACTAGTCACATCCAGTGGCACAAGTCGTCCGATGACTTTCAAACTTTCCACATTTCCTT